>JAECUM010025167.1:0-20700 GCA_016617855.1 Megalonaias nervosa | reverse complement strand
TGCTTTTGTGTTTTATATTTTGGCACAACACGAACTTAACGTGTCTAACTTACTAAACCATTGCGACGAACGCTAGTGTAGGAATGATTGGTCCTTATATCCGCGTGTCTCAAATATGATATTTTGGTTATTGTAAATGAAAACTGGACAAGACGCCATACATTATAATTGTACTGACGCTGTTATGTCTGTCAAGCAGGAGGAGTGGAGGCCAGTTTGGAGGATAACCTTTATCGGGCGATAACTGTTGTCAGTTCGCCATATAGCTGTAATCAACTCTGATCTTTAACAAGCCAATTATCTTAAAGAAAAGTTGCAATTATGCTGTGGGTGCACACATTAGAAATGTTTGAAGTCGAGGTGCTATTTGTTGACCTTACTTTTTAATCTTATCCATGTAATCCCTTGTGGAATGTGCTTCGCTATAAATAATCTGTTTACGGACAATTAGTATCCGACAGTAGATAAATACACTTCAGCTCAGATCATTTTCTTGTTTAATTTCTGCATTGGGTTACACTGTACACTGAAAAAATCCCCCCCCCCCCCCCAACAAAAACAACTTAATTTTTTCTTTGTTATACACGCTCAGTTCATCTCTATTTCCTTGGAGTTGATCCATTTGTCATGTAAGGGGAGGCACAGATTCTCTATGGTTACACAGCAGGAAAAACGTGAGCAAAAAATAGAGGGAGCGATTTTTTTCCCCGACTAATTAAATGAACGTACTAGCTGCAGTTGAGAGTGTTGCCGGTGTTTCAATAGATTTACATATGTATATTGATATGTCAGATGTTTTGGGGAGTCCTGGTAAATACTATGTTTGGATGTGTTCCTTGCGCTACTGGTTTTCTTGGCATTTGTTTCCTTTGCTAGAATAACATGTATAATAATTGAATAAAGATCGGTATCAATAATTGTAAATTAAATGTATGTAGTTCACGGTATTTAATTAATATAGCGAGAGATGGAGTCTTGAGTGGCATGTATATAGTTACCACATGATAGATATACTTTGTAGGAAGCATATTCTTATCAGATTTAGCACTTCTTGTCGCCTATCTACCCTTCATAAACTATATTATTCTTTTTGTTGTAGATGTATGTACGTGTATGTCTTACTGTATTAGCCCTATATTGGTAGAAAGATCTTGGAAGGCGACGTATTAATAAATTTAACCAAATTAGATTGCTCAAAACTGTTACGATTCGACAATAATAATTTGCGGCAAATTTGATGACCATATTTCATTTTTTATTTCACATAAACTGATGTTTTATTAGTAGACTGCATATGGACTAGGCATTCAAAATATAATAGACAGTGCACATAACAAATATATTTTACTTTCCTAAATCACAGTTTCACATTTAATTTCGAGAGGACGAATTTAACCTAATTTATTATCAAAGTGTTACACGTATAGTGTCAGTACAATGGGAAGCTATATAGCTTAAAGTACCTAATTACATATGATACTGATGAAACACTCTGATCTATATTTCTGTCACTCTCATTCAACAATCTGCAACTTCATTGCCGTACCTTATGTTGTGTGATAAGCATTTGAAGATTCCCAATATGATAATATATTTTCCAGCTGGTTTGAAGGTGTTTCGTTATTTTACCATTTTAGATTTTAATTCAGTATGTGATTTTAAATTGCCAATATATATGGACAATACTATTATTAGATTTCGAAATGCGAATGTCATGCTACATGTTTTAATACAATTAGAACTATTGGAAATATGTACCTAAATGGACCTTTGATTTCCATATATTTACGTGAGCGAAACGCTCAATGAAACGTATCTAATTTGTCTAATTTATTTCAAAATGTCACAGATAGGCCTCTTATTCTCGTATATAAATAATCTTTAGGTTGTAACGTACCTGAAAGAAAGTAGTGTGTACCATCCTTTTTTTCTGGAACTACGGAGGGACTTAATGTATCAGAGACACTCGAAATTGCTTGGAGTTGACATGAGCAGCTATTAAAGCACATTCCCTGAACATTTGTAGGAACGTTCAACTAGTTCAGTCCTGTAAGCGCTGTCGATCTGCGTAAAATAAAGAAACATTTGAATAACTTTAGTGTCAAAGAATATGGCAGCCTGTTCTAGATTCAAAACGAAAATATTTGATATGCAGAAAGGCTTAAAAATATATCGTTAAAGAGCTAGAATAACATAAAAACAGTGTGGTAATGATAGTGTGAAAACCTATTATTGAGATAATAGAAACTTAGAAATTATAACATACTTTTCTGTTTTATTTTATCTGAATTTTGTATGTATAACCAATTTTTTTTTTTTTTATTCTACAAGAGACCTTTCAAGAGATTTTAAAATGTTCTAAAGTTCGTTAATATTCAATAATTTTCAGCAGGAGATAACAAGAAAAAAATGAAGAATCATGCCACGGAGCATGTTTTGTGTTAGTGTTTTACACTGTATTTTATCTAATTTAAATTTTTAAAAGTAAATATATTTCTATGTAGGTAGGTATGGAAGGAATTCAAAATCTCTGTAAAATTTAATGATTGTTGTGAATTTTCTTGCGCTATCCTTAGTAGAAAATCTTACACCATGTAAGTGTCATTACGGACAAAAATATGAGGGAAAAAGTCTTAATTGATAATGAAAAAATAATACGTAAACGAGTATATAAGAAAAAAAAATATTTGCATGGGTTGAATACTCCTCTAATCAAGTGTACAAAGCGAGTATGTTCAATGAGTGAATTGTTATAGTATGACACATTTGTTGAGATCACATAGGTTTCCGGCAACCGAAAACTTGCGTGGTCGATTTACGGCAGCTCGCAATTTGCTAAACATTTCCACTGTTCGTGAACATTTTAGTGGACTTCATGGTTTGCTTCCACAATAATTTGTCCTGTTTCATGTTTAATTAAGCGACCGACATGTCATTTTGGAACTGAACTGAAATTCACTATTCTTTGACATACAGACAAATTAAATATTATTCTTGGTGTTACGGATGTAAAAGTAATATCAGGCGGTCCTGTTCACCTAAACCGAGTTTAATTAATCACCGGTTAGATTGTATTTCCTGTGGTAACTGAGCAATATCATTAGAAACCGACCATGTACAGGTAAAACGAAATATTAAGAAATTTCTGTCATACGTGGTTAGAGCCATAATAGACTCAGGTGACCATTTTGCCTTTTTACGAATTTATTTCTTTATCACTTGACTCCTTTACTGGAAATTTGGTACATATTCAAAAGAGTTGATCGATTTGCCAAGAAAAACCCTGATCACTGAAGTGATTGTACATACTTATCTTTTAGCGTGGTACATCTAAGTAAAAAAAATTGTTCCTGATACACAAGCTAATCTGCCACCTGCAAATGTTGTATTTTGGCAATTCTTCGTGAGCGTTGGCACTGATGAAAAAGACACACAGGCACGCAGGAACAATGAAGATGTTTCAGTAAAAAATCTACAAAGGTACACTTCTGTGGCTTCTCTACAAATTATACTAATGTGCTCCATTTACAAATTAAGTCGGAACATGCACTGCAACTTTAATTTAACCATCCTCCTGAAAGAAAAAGTATGCCGCCCCTATCCCCACCCGAAAAGGTAGAAAATAAAAGCCACACAACAGACAACATACTTTATTGAGACACGAACAATGTCGTTTAATTTTGAGAAGAACTGAAGTCACTCTTGAATTTATTAATAAACAGGTGGTTGGAATCAACTGGGTGTCGTCGTTTTCTTAACACATTATTCGATAATACGGTATATAACAGTATAATTACATCATAAGACTTTCTCTATTGAAATTAAAAACAATCTCTGAAGTAATAATGAGAATCTTAAACTGAAATATTTTTTTCTCCAGCAGTGGAACATATCCCACAGGATCAATGAAAAATCCCAAAGAAGCTCTTTTGAATCTCTTCTGATATGTACACTCTTACGTAGGCGTCGTTAAACTATGAGTCACTGCGTTGCATTGGCCAATATAGTGGTTCAGATCGTTTGGAATCATAATATAGTTTAAGGTTCGAGCATTGAAAATGCAGTGATTTTTTTTTGTAAAGGAAATTTTAGTTGAGGATTACTTACATTCTGATGTTGTAAAGAGCCAGTAGAAATATTATGATGAGTTGTGTGCAAAATGTGAGCTTGGTTGATCTCTTTAACTGGAATAAAGTGGCAATATCATTCAGGTAAAAACGAAACTATTATTGCTAACTCTAATTTGCTACTTTTGTATGAAGTCACGTTACAATTTCATTATACATTAGAATCAAAGAAACTTGAATTTATTTATATTTCAATTTGATCTATTCTTCTTTGCTCTAGCAATCGATTATTACACCAGAATTGCCATTATAACATACAACAAAATTCACCTCCGTCAGGGAAACACATGTAAATGAATATTATTTCTTTTCTCATTTAACGATCGCTTCGGTGGCCTAGTGGCTAGAGCGTACGCCTCGGATGCGGGAGGTCGCGGGTTCGAACCCCGTCCGAATCATACCAAAGACTTATACAAATGGTACTAACAGCTACCTCGCTAGGCGCTCAGCATTAAGAGGTTAGTGTTAGGTTTGGTTGGCCTGGTGTCAGGATAATGTGACTGCGTAGGACAACATGCTGTATGTCTGTACATGATGCCCCAGTGCTAGACATTACTCTAAACTAGCACACTGCAGACATCGTAGCGA
Organism: Megalonaias nervosa; assembly: GCA_016617855.1. Lineage (NCBI taxonomy): Eukaryota > Metazoa > Mollusca > Bivalvia > Unionida > Unionidae > Megalonaias > Megalonaias nervosa. Next base: position 15,985 of record JAECUM010025167.1, on the reverse strand, counting down.
TATGAATGAAAAATTGTTAAAGCTACATTAAAAATCCAAATCACACACACACACACACACACACACACACACACACACACACACACAATCTACTGTAATATATGAATGAAAAATTGTTAAAGCTACGTTAAAAATCCAAATCTCTCTCTCTCTCTCTCTCTCTCTCTCTCTCTCTCTCACACACACACACACACACACACACAATCTACTGTAATATATGAAGCATACAGTCTTCAGTAAGATACGGAGTATACAGTCTACATTAAGATATGGAGTACACAGTCTAAAGTAATATATGGAGTATACACACTACAGTAAGATATGGAGTATGCAGTCTACAGTAAGATATGAAGTATACAGTCTACAGTATAATATGGAGTATACAGTCTATAGTATGATATGGATTAAACATCAACAGTAAGATATGTAGTATATATTCTACAGTACGATGTGGAGTATACAGTCTACATTAAGATATGGAATATACAGTCTACAGTACGATATGGAGTATAGAGTTTCCAGTAAGATATGGAGTATAGAGTCTACAGTATGATATGGAGTATAAGTATACAGTACGATATGGAGTATAAAATCTGTAGTAAGATATGGAATATACAGTCTACAGTAATATATGGCGTATACAGTCTACATTATAATATTTAACATACAGTCTACAGTTAGATATGGTCTATACAGCCTACAGTAAGACGTGGAGTATACAGTCTATTGTAAGATATGGAGTATACAGTCTACAATATGATATGGAGTATACAGTCTATAGTAAGATATGGAGTGTACAGTCTACAGTAATATACGGAGTATACAGACTACTGTAAGATGTGGAGTATAAAGACTACAGTAAGATATGGAGTATAGGGTCTACAGTAAGATATGGAGTATACAGTCTACAGTATGATATGGAGTATAAAGTTAGAGTACAATATGGAGTATATAGTCTGTAGTAAGATATTGAGTATACAGTCTACAGTAATATATGGAGTATACAGTCTACATTAATATATGGATCATACAGTCTACAGTTAGATATGGTCTATACAGCTACAGTAACATATGGACTATACAGTCTACAGTAAGATATGGAGTATACAGACTACAGTAAGATAAGACTACACTTAGATATGGAGTATACATACTACAGTAAGATATGGAGTATACAGACTACTGTAAGATATGGAGTATACAGTCTACATTAAGATTTGGAGTATACAGACTACTGTAAGATATGGAGTATACAGTCTACAGTAAGATAAGGAGTATACAGGCTACAGTAAGATATGGAGTATACAGACTACAGTAAGATATGGAGTATACATACTAGAGTAAGATAGGGAGTATGCAGTCTACAGTAAGATATAGAGTATATATTCTACAGTAATATACGGAGTATACAGTCTACATTATGATATGGAGTATGCAGACTAAAGTAATATATGGGGTATACGGTCTAAAGTAGTATATGGAGTATACAGAGTACAGTAAGATACGGAGTAGATAGTCTAAAGTAATATATGGAGTATACAGTCTTAAGTGATATATGGAGTATACAGTCTACAGTAAGATACGGAGTATACAGTCTAAAGTAATATATGGAGTATACAGTCTTAAGTAATATATGGAGTATACAGTCTACATTAGTATATGGAGTATACAGTCTACAGTAAGATATGGAGTATACAGTCTACAAACAGATATGGAGTATACAGTCTATAGTATGATATGGACTATACAGTCTACAGTAATACATGGAGTATACAGACTACAGTTGTTGTTGTTGTTGTTGTAGGGTTTAACGCCATTTTTCAGCACAAGATAGGCTATACATGGCGGCCAGTATTAATGGTGGAGGAAGAACCCTGGAAAACACAGGGAAGAACCTCCGACCCACGAGAAGCTACAGTATGATATGGATTATAAAGGCTACTGTAAGATGCGAATTACACAGTCTGCAGTAAAATATGGAGTATAAAGTCTACAGTAATATATGGAGTATACAGTCTACAGTAAGATATGAAGTATACAGTCTACAGTAAGATATGGAGTATACAGTCTACAGTAAAATATGGAGTATACAGTCTACAGTATGATATGGAGTATAAGTCTACAGTACAATATGGGGTATACAGTCTGTAGTAAGATATGGAGCATACAGTCTACAGTAATATATGGAGCATACAGTCTACAGTAATATATGGAGCATACAGTCTAGAGTAAGATATGGAGTATACAGTCTACAGTACGATATGGAGTATACAGTCTACAATACGATATGGAGTATACAGTTTATAGTGAGATATGGAGTGTACAGTCTATAGTAATATACGGAGTATACACACTAATGTAAGATATGAAGTATAAAGTCTAAAGTAAGATATGGAGTATACAGACTACAGTAATATATGGACTATACAGACTACAGTAAGATAAGACTACAGTATGATATGGAGTAAACAGACTGCAGTAAGATGTGGAGTATGCAGTCTATAGTAAGATATGGAGTATAAAGTCTATAGTATGATATGGAGTATACAGTCTACAATAAGATATGGAGTATACAGTCTACAGTACGATAAGGAGTATAGAGTCTGCGTTAAGATATGGAGTATATAGTCTACAGTAGCATATGGAGTATAGAGTCTACAGTACGATATGAAGTATACAGTCTACAGTAATATATGGAGCATACAGTCCACAGTAAGATATGGAGTATACAGTCTACAATACGATATGGAGTATACAGTCTGTAGTAAGATATGGAGTGTACAGTCTACAGTAATATACGGAGTATACAGACTACTGTAAGATATGGAGTATAAAGACTACAGTAAGATATGGAGTATACAGACTACAGTAAGATACGACTAATTAAGATATGGAGTATACAGACTACTGTAAGAGATGGAGCATAAAGACTATTGTAAGATATGGGGTATACAGTTTACGGTAAGATTTGGAGTATACAGACGACAGTAAGATATAGAGTATACAGTCTACAGTATGATATGGAGTATACAGACTACTGAAAGATATGGGGTATACAGTTTACAGTAAGATTTGGAGTATACAGACTACAGTAAGATATGGAGTATACATAATAGAGTAAGATATGGAGTATACATACTAGAGTAAGATATGGAATATACAGTCTACAGTAAAATATAGAGTATATATTCGACAGCAATATACGGATTATACAGTCTACATTAAGATATGGAATATACAGTCTAAAGTAATATATGGAGTATACAGTCTACAGTAGCATATGGGGTATACAGTCTACAGACAGATATGGAGTATACAGTCTATAGTTTGATATGGACTATACAGTCTACAGTAATATATGGATTATACAGACTACAGTAAGATATGGGTTATAAAGACAACTGAAAGATACGAATTATACAGTCTACAGTAAGATATGGAGTATACAGTCTACAGTAAGATATGGAGTATACAGTCTACAGTAAAATATAGAGTATACAGTCTACAGTAAGATATGGTGTATATTTAGTGTAGAATACAAGTAAAAATACCGATGCATTATATTCCTGATATGGCCAATTTCGATGAAATAAATACTATAATTACTGCATTCAAAATTGGATGCAATATCTGTTCCGATATGTTCATTGTAGGCATGCCTCATGTAAATCATTCGTACAAGTAACTTTATTTCATTGAGATGTTTTGATGACAGAATCTAAATAGGTTTTACTAAGAAAATCTCAAGGCAATGTAAATTATAATACATTGGGTTACACAAGTTTGGCTAACATGTTCAAGCGTAATCTATAAAGCATCTAAATTCTTTATGTACTTGAATGTATCTTTATTATGAGGTATTTTCATTGGAAACAGCTGACAACGTTCCGATTTACCTATAACAATCAGAAAGGCTACATTTACCAGTATATTCTGAGCAGTTATGTCTTCGATAATTGTAAAAATATATTTAACACTAACAACATGAGGAGGTATTGCGAAGTTACCATACTTTACAACACGTGTCTTAGGAATTATAGTAGCTATTGACATCATTTCTCCCATTTCTTGATATTATGATTGAATGCGATTAGTTTTGTGGTCAGTTTAATTAATTATTTTGACATGAGGTTTGACAATTAAACAATTATTTTCCTTATTTCTTCTGAAAAGTCTTTCAAACACTTATTCTGGTGTCAGGATAATGTGACTGTATGGGACATGATGCTACATGTCTGCGCCATGATGCCCCAGTGCCAGACATCACTATAAACTGCCACACTGCAGATATCGTAGCAATATGACTGAAAAATTGTTACAGCTTCGTTAAAAATCAACACACACACACACACACACACACACACACACACACACACACACACACACACATTCTCATTTAACATTTGAAATACAGATGGTTATATATATCAGAAGCCAAAACCGCGTTATATGTTACTGGAGATGTACACCATCGGGCTTACGAAAGAGAATGTAGTAAAGAGTATTACTGAGTTTACAAGAGCTAAATGTGTATTGCATATTTGTATAATTGGGTGTTGGGTATGAAACGACTATATAAAAAACCCATTTTGTGGTATTAATCAAGAATATAATGTTTACCATTAATATACGATTATATATGAGTTTATTTAGTAGACGTAAAGATCCTGCAGGCTATAAATCCATAATTCTGTCAAACATATCACTGATACAAATATTCTTGTACCCGAATACTCGCTGGTATATATTCTCATTTTCATGTACATCTCTAGTGTACAAAATACTTTGGAAATTTTAACTTTTCTATTTGTAAATTTAGCCTGCAATCATTAAGTTTGCTTATAGACTGTATTACATTTCTAGTCAACATTTTTGTTCCTTTGCAAAGAAAGAGCAGTTAAATCCTCAACCGATTACACCACAGAGAAATCGTTGCGTAGGTCGTGGTTGATGTCACTACAGAAGAAGTACACAGAGCAATAATTTTCAAAAAGGTCAACATGGATTAAATGGATAACATTTGGAAAATCCTTATAACATTAAAACTCAGCATAAGAAGATAAGCGGATTTTTTGCATCAACGTTAGAGGATATGCCCCATATGAAAAAGCCCACGCTTAATTTTAAGCACTGACATTAACAAACCAATCCATCATATTTAGGAAAGCAAACAACAAACTTTTGCATTATGAGGCGATTTAACATTTGTACATGATTTCGACGTATTGTCTTCATTTCACACATTCAAGTTGCAAAGAGTAAATACATATCATGTGGCTGTAAAAACAAGAAATCGAACGCTTAGCTCAGCTGGAAGTATGTGACATAAAAATGGTTCGTTTTATCAAATACAATTTCTTAACATTTTATGTCTCTGAAGGTGTGTATACAAATAATAGATATCTACTTGAAAGAAAAAAGAAATACAGTTCTAAAAACGTAAAGAATGTAGTACAAAACAAGAAGCCAATGCTACGTTTCCTGTGCTTTTAGAGAGCAACTGACCTAATGTTTGTGAAACTGCTTTGTGAAGCAAGGTGCTCACACATGAAATCATTTTCTGTTAATTTGGTAGGAGTAAGGTGAATTTTCCATTACTCATGGAAGAAGTATCAGTAAGATGAATCTGAAGCCTCGAGTGGAAATTAAAGCAATGATATTTTATTATAATTGCTCATCTTCGCCCCTTTGCATAGATGTTTTGAACCGTTAAAAGTGTTGTGTGGTATTTAAACAATCCTATGGTACCTTCAAAAATTACATTTTTATCTGATAACGAGACTTCATTCAAACTAGACAGATTGCATGGAATCTTAAACGTTGTGATGACTATTTTCAGTAGGAATATATTGGTTCAGTGCCCGGCCGTGTAATTTCTATAGGTGGTTGAATTTGGAATAGTTTGATTGGGTCCTGAATAGTAATAAATACATATATTATTTCTGAAAAATGTGATTCGTTGAATGCTTGATGTGATGTAATGTATTTGCTTAACGCCAGGAGAAAATAACTACTACTAGCTTGAAGACTGGATTTTTGACAGAAACGAATATCTATCACAAAGATTAATGAACACACATTCTGAATATATTGTTTCAGGTTGTTTTTTTATATAAAAAAAAACTAATTACCCATTGAGTAGGCTATGTATGGAATGTACGGCTGGCTTCAACTGAAGAATGCTGCTGTAATGGAGATGTCTCTACGCATTAATTGATCCCAATGTCAAGGGGAACATTAGTTGCCCCTAATGTATAGCATACGTTTATCGCAATCATATGGTACTGCTTCAGCCTTTCTTATTTTCTAAGGCTTCTCTGCTTGCTTGCATGCATGTCTTACTTTACCTACACGAATGCTAAGAAATAACACAAAACTAGTCCGTTGTTAATCGTTATATTTGTTTTTTCCAGACACCCTCGAGTGAAACTTCAGAGAAGTTCGTATCTTTATCGATTGTCATAAAGTTTGCCCATGTTAAAAGTACAGCCTACCAAAACAAAAGTTTTATATTTTGGGATAATTGCAACATTCTCAAATTACTTTAATAGAAGAAAGTGAATACGACAACTTATGTTTATTGAGAAAGTAATCAATTGTGTTTTGCCATTCAGAGTGATGAATCAGCAAACTCTTCGCCCAATATATTTTTAAAGAGTTATTAAAAAAGTGCCAAATGCATCATGCACAATCCACCTTCTTCTGTGTTATCAGCAAGTTTATTTGTTCTACTTATTTGGTCAGGAAGTTATTACGCATTCATTTCTTAATCAGTTGTATACAGTTCCTTTTAGAGTACTTTATGCTGGCATTGGCAAATATAAGAATAAATGCGCTAGCTTAGATAGAGACATTAATTTTAGAACAATAATTTTCCTCATGTATTTTTCCTCGATTTTATTCCCCAGAAAGTTTTTGAATATCTGTATTTTATTTTCCAAATTAATTTCCGCTATCTCTTTTGTTTGCTCACACAACTCGACTCCCAATAAAGATAAATTAGAACCCCAATCAAATTCTAAATGTTTACATATTTATGTCTGGGAATTGTTTAAGATCCAGGTTTATAATAACTTTATTGAATTGATATACACTTTTAATCCCAACATTGATGCAAATAAGTCTCTGTCGTGTTATTCACAGAGTTCTCTGATCCATCTAATAGAAACGATATGTCATCGGCACACCGTGCCACTTTATTTTTATATCTATTTATGCATGTGCCGTTAATATCATTATGGTTCTGAACCATAATTCCTACAATTTATGCTACAATTCAAAACAGATTAGGAGAGAGAGATGGTCCCCTTGGCAACAACCACGTCGAATATAAAAAAGGTTTGATGCAAATCCATTTTGAATCACAACCCTTTGCAGTTATATATATATATATATATATATATATATATATATATATATATATATATATATATATATATACTCTTTCTATATATATATATATATATATATATATATATATATATATATATATATATATATATATATATATATATATATACACACATGGAATTTTCTAATAGCAGCTCTAGCATTTTTTAAGTCATGTCGCTACGATGTCTGCAGTCTGTTAGTTTATAGTGATGTCTTGCACTGGGGCATCTTGCCGCAGGCCTGTAACAAGATGCCCCACCCAGTCACATTATCCTGACGCCAGGCCGACCTGTCCTAACACTAACCTCTTAATGCTGAGCTCCTAGTGAGGCAGCTGTTAGTACCATTTTTAGAAGTCTTTTGTATGACTCGGCCGGGGTTCGAACCCTCGACCTCCCGCATCCTAGGCAGACGCTCTAATATATATTTTATGGTTTTATGGTCATAATCAAAGTGATTAAAAAGTGTATACCAACAAGTTTTGTAAGATTCAACAAATCATGTATTTCCCTAATTTCTTACACAATTCATAATGATTAAAGTTCTCAATAAACTTTAGTGGTATTTCAAAATAAATCTAACGCTAGAGGTGTTGATATGCCTATGAGTGCCTGTGTTGTAGTGATGTGCCAAGAGTCTTATGTTGAATCACAATACTACAATCTAAAAATATATACTTATTTGAATTTCACTACAAATCAAAGTCTTCATTTCCAAGAATTTTTTTTTTTTCACCTCGTATTTTCAGAGAAGAACTTGAATTAATAAATCTGAATAAATAAATTCCAGCCCAAATGAAATGCTGGACACAAACATGATACAAATAATTCTACTGAGATCTTTCAGTATGAATGAATAGTTTATAGATAAACAAGATTATATAGCGCTCAACTTGACCTCAAGTCACAATTAGCATTTTCTAGAAAGGGTATTTTGCCTAATGGAAAATGTAATTCTGGAAGGTTTGAAATGTTAAGAAGATAAGAAGATAAACTCTTAGCTATAATTAGAGGGTCTGTTACTAAAATATTAATATAACGTGTGGTAAACAATAGATAGACCAGGCATTTCATGAGACATTTCTAATGTTCTTGACTCAGATTGAGAGAAACATATTGTTTACAAAACCAAAATCAATTATTCAGGTCAGATAGAAAAAGAACTCGATTTTGGATAAGTCCAAGTCCAACATACAATAATCCATAGAATGCAACCAAATAAAAAAAACTAACAAATAATACAAATTAGGTATATATATATATATATATATATATATATATATATATATATATATATATATATATATATATATATATATATACTATATATATATATATATATATATATATATATATATATATATATAATTCATCTGTTTACCATAATTAAAAACGAAAGCACTTACTGCAAAAAAATCTTTTCAAAATCAACCTATAAAAATAATACCTTTCATATTAGTTTCTTCTTTAAAGTAGATAATATCATATATTGCTGTCGGGTTCATTATCCTTTGAAAGTTATATACATTTATATCAGTTTCTTTAAATAACTTCCAGTCCGCACTGATTACCGTCATGGGAGATTCATACTCATTGTTAGCTGACTCAATAGCACCAAAACATGTTGAAGAATCTTCATTTGGCACTACGTATTAATAAGCGTTATTTACTGATGCTCAACTTCCGTGTCAAGAGCCATTTAATTTCCTTTGCTATCCTTAAAGCGTCTTGAAACTTTAAAATCTATATTACTTACGTCGAATACTGACACGACAGTATATCTCCTTGCACCAGAACTAAAATAACATTTATATCCCCACTCTGTTTCAATGTATGATTATATTTGCTTCTGTGAAATGAGTACTTTGCAAACGATTTGTTTCCTTATTAATTCAAACACATCTTTTCGTTTGTGCCAGTCTCATAGTTCCTTTGTATTTCGATACAAATTACTAACCATTTTCAATTACAAATAAAAAAGGAAAGGTACACCATATACCCACACGTCATACACATATTGCCAATATGGCAATACGAGTTACATATTGCGAAGGATCCTCTGAACGACCAGATCCAAAAAATGAATAAAAAACGATAAGAGAGAGAGAGAGAGGAGATGTATTGATTTTCATTAATCCATCTAAGCAATAACTGTTCATCTATCATTAATATTTTTGACATATACCTCATCTCCATGGGAGAAGCGTTCTAATAACTCAACAAGCTTTCTTTCTTAAATGTATTTAGTTTAGTCTATTTACGTCATTTTTGCACTAGTATCTTTTAAAATTAGCAACTAATTTGAAATATTGATATTGAATTAGCACCGCATAAAGGGCCAAAAGAAAATTGTTGTGGGTTATGTTCATCCTTATAATTAACAATTGTGTGTGTATCCTTTACATGTATTGCCTTATTTACACATACATTGTGTGCGTATCCTTTACACATCAATTGTGTGCGTGTGTATCCTTTACATATATTGCCATATTTACACATACATTATGTACGTATCCTTTATACATACAGTGTGTGCATATCCTTTACACATACATTGTGCGCTTATGTATCCTTTATATGACATATTTACACAGACATTGTGTGCGTATCATTTGCACATACATTGTGTGCGTATCTTTTACACATACATTGCGTGCCTATCCTTTGCACACACATTGTGTGCGTGTGTATCCTTTACATTTATTACCATATTTTCACATCAATTGTGCGCCTGTCCTTTACAAATACATTGCGTGCAAGTCCTTTACACACCTACTAACCATAAATTTCCCTGATGCAATAAGAATTCTGATCAACGGAATTTATTTGCACAGTTTTATGTATCTTGAACGGACACGGAAAGGATACATGAAGCAAACTTTTGCGAAGTGATGTGCTAATATTAACAGTGGGCAGTGGGATGTCTTTTTTGTAGTATCTTGATCCTTGATCAAGAATAGAATGTTCTGAGTCTAGACTGGTATTAACATGGTAGGGGTTGGGGTGGGGTAGACACTTATATTGCTTTGTCTAACGTTGATCTTGGACAAACTACGCTCTGGACCTGCGAATCTTTTAATTCACTTATATGTGAATTCTTTGATGAAACTTTAGGATGCATTTTCGTTCAGGTATGAGAATTTTCCAAGAACTAAGCGATTTTGCCTTGGTAAACATTGATACACGAACATTCACTGTAGGCTTATACTTGTAGAATGCGCACTTCATAGCAGTTACAATGTTATTAATATTGTTATGTATATTTAATTTCATTATTTGTTTGTTAGTTTTAAATTTTTAAATTCCATTATATGATATTGTAATGCAACATTAAGTTCAGTTCTGTTTGACCTGACTTACATGTTTTTATTTTTTATTTCATTGACGTAAACAAATAATAATAGAAACATTGTATCTAGTTCCTGACCTTGTTTTGAAATCAGTGACGAATTTGGTAAACAACTTTTTTATTATTTATTTTTTATCTTTCACAGAGTAAGAATCATTAAGTTAAGTCACTCACACCTGGATTACATAACAAGTAGCATGTATCAATTGTTACAAACTTCTATTTTTTCTAGAAGAATAAACTTTTGACACTCATTCGGGAATCTGTTTTGCTACTTAATTAGCGTATAAGTGTTGTTTATGATAGAAGTTTTTCAGCTGGGCTCCAAACAACTGACACCTTAAGTTGTTATTATGTTGTGACCAGTTTGGGTTGAATTTTTATTTTCTTCAAATTATTAAATTCAAGTGATTCTTTTCCCTGGAAATACATAAGTGGTCTGACAAAATTATTGGATAAAGACATTTATTGAAGTTATACTGAATTCAAAACTGGAATAATATTTTCTGTGATTTAACAAAGGACTGTTGACACAACAGCACTTTGCTGACCACAACATACGTCATCGCCTTCCTTTTTGGTTTTCATCGGGACTCGAACTCAGTTTCATTAAGAACTTTTTATTACTAGGACTTCTATTTTTTAGTTCTTGGAATATTTCTGGATTCAATTCGTAAAACCGTAAGTTCTTTTATTCTTAATTTTCACTTTTTATTCTAGGGAAATAAATTATTTATTAAATTTTACAAAGCTTGTTGTCTTCACTCTTTTCTGTTTCTTATTTTAAGAGCATAGACTCATAACAACGTATCCTGTTCAGTTTCTTTTGCAGTATACAAAATGTTTACTTGTTCATATTTTGCGTGGGCTCTTTAATGATTGAAGTATTGTTATGACATGTATACCAGTGACATTGGTACTCACGCCTATGCCTCTGTCACTGTGTAGTTTCTCTCTTTATACGAATTTTTGAATGGTTGGAAAAAAGTTTGAATTTTTTTCAATGCCCTTAGACGTCCATCGAGTTCGGTCAGCATCTGGGTCAAATGAACAGTTCTCCTTTAGTTATTGACGCCCGTATGCCATGAGGCTTCCTATGTTTGAAGGCGAAGTGGTTTATTGTAGGAATACTTGCCTATAGGAGCTTATAACGAATGGTTCATTAATAATGCAATGGTGTACCGGTATTTTCTATTCATTTCGTCCGCAGTTGAAATAGAAATCTCTCATGATCATATGATTGTTAAAAAACATATTTAATAAGTGCCAGACATAAAAAGCAAGTAAGTGAAACACTAGTACTCTGCTCTTTACAATAAAAAATAACACAAACGATACAAGCTATGTTTATATAGAGGACAGCATTTATAGCAATTGGAGGGCTTTGCCACCTTTTACAGAAAATATATATAGTTAGACCAACAACAACAACACAATATTTTGGGAGAACACCCCCATATATGTATATAAAGTAATTACTTCGATTCATAAATGTTATCTTGTGTTTGCCTCTGGATTCACATGATAAAAATAGACTTTTGTTACGAAAGGGTTATTTTGTGTTTTTTATGCAAGGCAACTGCAAAAGTCATCTCTCTATCGATCGGCTATTCATAATGAAAGTAATTACTGTCTAGCATAATTTGGAACTCAAAATAGAAAAGTAAATGCAAAGAAAGTCAACATAAGGACAGGACAGAAACCCAAGATATGTTTGCGCATATGTAAGTACTTTATAGACAATATTTTCAAAATAGGTCCTACAGCGCTGCTTGTTAAAGATCAGTTTTATTGGGAAAACGATTCTTTCTGGTGTTTGTTGGTTTTCATCGCACCTTTAGCATATTATTGTATATAACGCGCCACGGACATGGGATTTAAATGCCTTTGGCACTTATGTATAGATGCATGGATATAATATCGACCAACAGAATTCCTTAATTTTCAACTTGTCCGGTGCTGACTTTTTTCATTCTTATGTTTATTCGTGTTTAGTATTTGAACGCGATATCTCGTCCGAATTTGATGCAAGCCTTTAAATATCACATATTGAAGTCCTGGTGAAGACCATGGTTTGGTTGTTACCTATTTTCCGCATTGCTTTAAAATGGGAAATTATTCTAATTATGTCATGATTTTCATAAATAGATACATGAAAGGTTCATCGGTCCAACATTACTATGACTTTCTCTCTCTCTCTCTCTCTCTCTCTCTCTCTCTCTCTCTCTCTCTCTCTCTCTCTCTCTCTCTATATATATATATATATATATATATATATATATTATATATATGGGTGCAATGGGCGAAAACTTCAAAGGACATAAAATCATGCAAGGTAATTCCAGGCAGCAAGAAATAATCTACACAGACACGCACACACAGAATAACAGGTGGAGAACATTAACGATTTGCATTATGGCACTTAGAAATAAAACTGTCCGGAATAATGAAGAGGTCTTAAACTATAAATAGCGGTAGAAGTAACAACATGTCTTAAAAAGAGCATATAATCTATCGGTACATCTAACAAGCTAGAATGTATTCTAACCGCGCTATAGCGCTCTACTGCTTAGCGTTACCACACACACACACACACACACACACACACACACGCACACGCGCATGAACGCACGGACGCGCGTGCTGCATGAGTCACACTGAAGTTTTCCAAATAATCTGGGTTTGAAAGCCCAAGCGCATTTTTCAAAGTAAAATTGAAATCAATCTTGTCCAATGCTAGGCCGGTATGGAACGTGACATCAACTGCAATGCTATAACTTTATTAGACTTGATCATCATCGATTAGGGCGTAATTCCCAAAAGTACCGTTATAAATCATTTTGTTTTTGGAAATAAACTTTAATAAACGTAATGGACGCAAGAAATATTTTAATATTTTGTCCTAGTCATACCCTCAAGAAACTCAGAGTAGGCATAAACGAGAAAGTAAAATATACACTAAAATGAATGAGAAAAACTTTTCATTAGGCAAATATATGGGATATAAAAGAAGTGTCCAGAATTTCCTACTCCTATTTCCTTTGTACATCAAAGGAACTCCAGACTGAGTCTTACTCATGTTTACGTTGTACTTCAAGGAAACTCCAGACTGATTCTTACATGTTTCCTTTGTACATCTAGGGAACTTAAGACTGATTCTTTCAGGTGTTTCCGTTGTATTTCAACGGAGCACCAAACTGATTCTTTCTCATGTTTCCGTTGTACTTCAAGGAAATTCCGGACTGATTCTTACAAATGTTTCGATTGTCCATCAACACATTATGCCTTCGTCTCCTCTAAATGCCACTACATTTGATGTTAAATACACATTTCGCTATTGCAGTTGGTGCTAAATACAACATTCATAAACATCACATTGTTTGTGATCCATGATATAGGCAAATGACTAATCCTTTTACTGGTCCTTTTAAAATTGACATTGAATTACAGTGAACCAGCCTTTGTTTCTAGAACTTTCACAAATATGTTGCATCAATTATAATCATACTTATTACGTTTACACAGTTCAAGTAGGTACTTCAAGCCTATTACGGTAGAATGTATTAAAGCTGTCGTAGGTTTAGCAAAGGAAATTATCCTTCTTTTGAATAAGAAAGCTATTGAAAAACAAAAGCTACATTATACTAGATATATGAAACTGGATACGTGATATATTGATATATGATGTTAGATTGTTGTTGTTGTTTGGATTTATCCCATTATTCAGTCCATGATAGGTTATACATGTTGTGGTGTTTGGTATTTAGTGTTTGTCTCCACAGAAACACAGGTAGTTTATTTAATAGCAATTCCGTTGGACCAAAGTACGTTGCCCATCGACGTACCAAGGTAGCTGACTTAGTATGGAAAGATCCGAACCACACCATTTCAGTCGCGGCTCCGGCACGCACTCGAATGATTCACCGCGGCTACGTCCTCTAAAAGCACCATCTGGGCACATTCAGAAAGTGCCGTCGGGTGCAGCCCAGAAAATTCATTGGGTCATTTCCAAATCTTATAGGTGAATGTTTTTATATGTTAACACAATCAGAAAATCTTGCCTGACTATACAATATGATGCCTCACTTTCTTCCATCAGAATGATTTGTAATGACATATAATTCCAATTGTTATGAAGTGAACACGTTTTCTGCAATTTGATTGAATGTAACGTGATACTGAACTGGAATTTTTTACACATCGATAAATTCTGAGGACTACCTTTGGTTCCCTGTTTCCACGTCATTTGTACGTGAAGTGTTATCTATATCAACCCATTACACCCTAATAATAATAACAACAAAAACCCACCCACCCACTCCAGTGATTTCCAATCAAAATTTACAAACCACAGATTAAAATGGACCATTATAAGTTAAAACAATGTAATTGTACAGACCTTCCTGCACTCCACCACTCATCCCTTTTGGCGACGAAGGCATGTGGTAGGCTTTACAAGACAGTCTTCGGAAATTATTGCATTTCACCTCGACGACATCTTATAGCAACGGTTATTAAAGGTCACGGTCATATGTCAAACAAGGGATCTCACTAAAAATGGACACGATTTTGCTTTTGAAAGATCGAAATGCGTAGAAGGTAAAAACAACGTTGCTATAACAACACGTGCCATATGCAAGCGTAATTTTCGAAAAGAAGGAATATCCTGGTTTAACCGCGACAGCCATTTTTTTATATATTAAAATAATGATCATAACAATATATCACTGGCTGATCTGATGTTAGAAAGGAAGTAAATTGGAATTATAAGGATTAAATGATCATGCTTGGGTATATATCGATGTGTAAAGTTTACCTAATCACTCACAAAGTTAACATAAAATCCTTCGGACTTTATTTACTTTATGAATGAGTAGGTAAAATTTACACATCGATAAATACCCAACCATGAACGTCTAATCATATAATGTTATATAAGTCTTAAATTGTTACGAATATTTAGTAATAATATAACATTTTAGAAATAGAAAGAAAACAAAAGATAAGGAACACACAAAACCAACTGATTTTAGGTTAGAACATTTTTAGAAATGTATAAAAATTTCTATACCTCTAATCTTTCTTTATTAAAAATGTATGGGGTTTGCCAGTACTAATGTAACAACTGGCCGAAACAGATTATAGTACAAATATTAAATCTAAACAAGTCCACATTGTTGTACACCTTATTTATTTCTTACTCCGTCAAGTACGACACGGTAGGTTTATATATATATATATATAT
>JAECUM010025166.1:0-14868 GCA_016617855.1 Megalonaias nervosa | reverse complement strand
TATTCATGCACGACTTTATGAGGTGGGTTTGTTGATTTTGATACAGCATCAAGTACAGCGAGTATTGGCGGATCAGTTAATGTTTGTGTTGGTAATGTTGAATACCAGATTGGAGTACTTTGCACAGCGATTTTATCGCTGCTAACATATTCTAAAAATTCTTTTGGTGGTGCTAGTCCATATGAATCAAAATAAATAATTCCACGTGGATCAATTGCACAGCCAACCCAATGAGTGCCACGGCCAGAGTTTTTATCGAGATTAATAATACCAGTTTCAATATTGTTTGGTTTTTTTTGGTAATTGATCACGCATAAAAACACCTCTGAAGTTTTTTATTTTTAATTGTTTAGCAGCATGGAGTAAATCAAAATTAGACATAGGCAGAATCAACGAACTGTCCCGGGAAGTCTTAGACCCTTTCCGTACCATGAATATGGGGTTCCTGGCAATCTTAGACCCTTCCCCTTTTTTTTGTAAGATTTTATTCCCTGACCCGTTGCTTTCTTTAATGCCATTCCAGCCGCGGTTCCAACAGCGCCTAATGCAGTTGCTTTTGCAACAGCTGGGGCTGCAGCGGCTATTAATGCTGGTATAGCTGCAAGAAGTGGAAATATACCACCCGTCTTAGCGATGTCTTTAATGGCACCCGCAGAAAGATTAAGTTTTACACCTTTATTTGATTTTTTGGCTTCATTGAAGTTTCTGAACTGACGTTCTGTAAGAGATAATTTATTTGCACCACTCATCTGTTCTCTCTTTAGCGATATTTTTAATCCAGTTATTTTTTTATGCTGATTGTAGCCTTTTAATCTGACCAGGAGTCAGACTAACACTAACGTGATTATATGACATTATAATATTATGAGCGATTTAATTACATGTTTTCTACTGGAGCATCAACGACTCTCATGCGACCACCAACACTTTCAAGTAACATTGATTTATCGCTGAGTATAACGGCTATTGCTCTGTAATTGGCAATAGCTCCTATTGTCACACGAACTCGAAAATGTATCTACAACAGATTGTCTAAACAAATCTAAGTGTTCGAGTGAAAAGTAATAAATTGGATATAAGGCTGTAAAATCTAACTGCGATATTTGTAAACCAGTATCAACATTCTGATCACGCCCCATAAACGACATAAGACGATGATATGCACGTGCTACATGATTTTGATCAAAATTCAGTAATATGTCCTCGGATGGTTCTTGATGTCCATTTATCCTCAACGAAACCTCAGAAACACCAAGATTATCAAATATCATAATACTACGTGTTTGATCATTTACCCGTGCAGTATCTTGAAATGCAATAAATATATGTCGTGGTGCGGCTATTCCTTGCTGAGAGGCTATTTGTCATGTAAATAAACCATTAATGTTACTCTGGATAGAATCTGTGGTCATTGTTAACCATGATAACATCGATTTACCACCGCTGCCCATGAAAGCAAGTAACCGATCTTCTTCAGATATTGATGGAGTCATTACTGGCATCCATAATGAAAGTTTTGTCAGAATTACTTTACCAGCATCACCAGCGGGTCGCCATATTGCATCATTGTCGGTTGCTTTTCGTACAAGTACAACTGTGTGCTTAGCTCCGAAAATGACTTTTCTGACATTTCTACAGAATCCAAAGATATGTGACAGTGGAATCGCACATGAAAATGCTCTTCTATTACCTGGTAACATTGCTCGACGTGATCTAGATCCTAAATTAAAATCTGGATCTACATTAATAATCATACTTTGTACATCAGCGTTGGCGTTTCTGGCAAAATTTCTTGGTTGTCCTATTTCATATTGTTGATACTCTGGAGAATTAGAAGTATCTTTTACAAACATCATTGATGAACCAGTTGATCTTGAATAATCATCGCTGTATCTTGCAAGACCAAGTATTGTTGTAGCTAAATCAACGTCTTTCTGAATTGATTCAATATTTTTTTCCGTCAATCATATACGTAGCGCTATCAAATAACGCCATAATACCATTATTAACAAAACCGACACTAACATTGTCTCCATATACTACTGGTACTGCAGGATTAGCAATATTTAAAATTTCACCTTCTACTTCAATAAATGCTTCAGCGGGTAAGAAATACCTACCTGTATCTTGAACTTGAAGTTCAATTCTCCCACGCTGATCTGAAATTCGTGCATCATAAGAATAATATTGATAATCACGCACAGACTCATCTTTGAGTACTGGTGCGTCCATGTCAAATGCTGGATCAGATACCCGTTTGAACATCTTTATTATATTTGCTATCGTCTAACACGAAGACCACTTCGGGAAGTGAGACCACTTCCTGCCATCAGACTAGCGGTTATATTTTTTTCTTTTTCTGACATTGGTACACTAGCCAACTCTGCTAGTTTTTGATTCGCAGCTTGATTTATTATTTTACTAATATTTGCGAGCATCACTTCGGTGCTAGGTAATTTTGCTGGTTGAGGTTTTCGTCTTATTAATCGTGCTAGTCTATCCTTGATTGCTGAAAATGCTTTACTAGCAACATCACAATAAGCACCAATACCTTTTTCACGAACAACATCGATAGCTTTCATTCCTAGTTGCTTTGCAATCGGTATTGCTTTTGGGGCTATCCTTCTAAATAGACCCTGATCAACATCACCTAGTCCATCTCCGTAGGTCGTTTTATATACTGGTAATCGTGAATTTATTACCCTGACCATGGTCGGTCCACGTTGAGTATTATATACGATCATTTTATTATAGTAACTGTATCTAATTATATTTAATCACTGTGGTAGTCATCGGCGATTTCATTAATGAGAGACCGATACACACTAATATCCATGATACCGCCTGTAAATAATCGTTTACAAATATCAGCTACTTCATTAATTATTTCTGGAGAATTATTACCAGCTCGTTTTCCTCCGATGAGGATTTCTAGTCTTTCAACATCGGAGAGAACGTTATTGGGACAAGTAATGAGGCCACTTCCTTGAGTAGTAAGACCGCTTCCAGTTGCGCTGTCAGAAGAGGTGTCTGACGAAAAATTTTTTACTCCTTTTTCCCTTCTTTCTATTTCTGCTTTCAATGCTTCTCTTTTTGCTCTTTCATAATCTATTCCAATTATTTTCATTTCCTCTTTTATTCTTTTTATTTCTTGTTCTTCTAATTCTTTTCTTGATTTTTCATATTCTATTAATTTTTCTCCCATTTCCTTCGTTTTCCTCATTATTTCTCTTTCTTCTTTTGAAGGCAGAACTGGACTTGGGTAGAATCTTCTTTTACGTAATTCCCCCTCTCTTTCTAGTCTTATTGATTTTTCAATCAATGATTGTTTTTTAAGTAATTCTTCATATCTTTCTCGTAATTCAGTAATAGGTGTGA
Organism: Megalonaias nervosa; assembly: GCA_016617855.1. Classification (NCBI taxonomy): domain Eukaryota; kingdom Metazoa; phylum Mollusca; class Bivalvia; order Unionida; family Unionidae; genus Megalonaias; species Megalonaias nervosa. The sequence goes on along the minus strand of JAECUM010025166.1, from coordinate 11,490 downwards.
CCGGGCTTTCTGACGATGTAGGAGTTTCTTCACGTGGTGGTGATGGTTGTAATGGTGGTGGTAGTTCTAATGTTGTTTGAGGATCTGGTTGTTTTCTTTTTGTGTACTTTCGTTTTGGTCTTGCTGCTTCTTCCTGTTTTGCTTTTCTTCTTTCTTCTCTCTCTTGCTTTCTCTGTTCTCCAAGTTGTTTTTCTGCTTCCTTTGCTGATTTGACTAAATAATTAACGTCATCAACATAATCCGATATAATGAATCACTAGCTTTAGTTTCTTCAACGTTCATACGTATGCGATATAATACTTTTTGCCACTGTTCACAGGTTTTAATATATTTAGCGTATTCAGGTTCCATTAATTTATCTCTTCGACCAAAACTTTTCGCAGCAAACTCAGCTAAATCTGGTAGATCTTTAATGTAATTTTTAATTGTTTTAATAGTTTTTTCATCAAATTTATCTATCAGTTCAGCATTAATACTCATTGCAGGACTTTTTTGTTTAGAGGCTGATGCTTCAGCGACTGCAGGTTGAGCCGCAGCTATATCAGCTGGAAGTCCCCGTAAAATCCTTTTTGTTTTCTTAGTTCTTTCTGCTATTTTTGTAGTTGCTTCAGCAGTTTTTTCTAAAGCAGGAAGAAGACCTTTAGTGGTTTCTGTAATAGGTTTAAATAATTGTGTTGGATCCTCTTCAAATTCAACTTGAGATTCCTGACGTGATTGTAGTTGTTGCTTAACAGAATCACGAAAAGGTAAATATTTTTTAATTGCCTCTAATCGCTCTCGAGCTAATTTAGCTGAATGTGGTTCTCCAATATTCATTATTGACAATATTATTTATACTGGCTGTTTAATTTACAGCAGCAGGCAGGGTGAACGACAAAAATTGAGTGACCCGGCGAGTAAACGAAACGCACTATAAAATAAAAACAAAATACGTCAACGATGGAATAACAAAAATGAGCTAACCCAAAAGATTTATTGTCTGTTCTCAACCGTATGGAAATATACTCGGTTAGAGGCTTTGGTTTAGAGTTATTGACATTGTTTTTTCAGCCTCTGTAGGAACATTTATTTTTGTTAACGGACTCGAGCAAAAAGTTGTAGGGTTCAGCCTGCCTGCTGCTCCATGGTCAATGTGTCTTGCATACATAGATGACATTATCATTTTCTCCAATTCATTTGAAGACTATCTCAAGCATCTCGAACTCATTTTTGATTGTTTACGTCAAGCAAACTTGACACTCAAGCCTTCAAAATGTGTATTCGCAGCATCTGAAGTTGTTTATCTTGGTCACAAATTCTCAACAAAATGAATCAAAGTAGATGAATCTAAAATTGATGCAGTTACAAGCTTCCCTGTTCCTAAAACACAGAAAGATGTTACGAGTTTTCTAGGTTTGTGCAATTATTACAGGAAATTTGTTCACGGTTATTCTACTATAACTACGCCTTTGAACAAATTATTGACAAAAGACAGTTCATTCCTTTGGACAGATAAGTGTCAAGAAGCATTTGATACACTTAAGACAGCTCTGACCTCAGCGCCTATTTTGGCTTATCCTGATTTCAACAAACCATTTAGACTAACATGTGATGCTAGCGGCACCGCTCTAGGGTATATTTTGTCTCAGATAGGGACAGACGACAAGGAACATGTTATTGCTTATGGTGGTAGAGCTTTGACGGACGCTGAAAAGCATTGGTCAGTTACTGAACAAGAATGATTAGCTGTTGTAGAAGGCATCAGAACATATCATGTTTACCTGTCACATCAGAAATTCACTGTCATTACAGATCACAAAGTACTAATGTGGCTTAAGACAGTTAAACACACTTCAAATAGACTAATTCGTTGGTCACTTCGTTTACAAGAATACGATTTCTACATCGTATACACTCCAGGACATAAAAACACAAATGCTGATGCACTCTTACGTCGACACTACGAACAAACAGACAACACCCACAATGAAGCGGAGAAATCTCCAGATCACATAGACACACAAACTACTCAATCAGAACCAATTCTTAACTCCATCCAAAAAGAATTAACTGAAATTACATTATGCTACACTAATGAAGATATCCCAGTCCTATCTCCAGTACACACTAATGATAACACATTCAGTGATCCTTCTTCAGACTTACCAGATATCGCCCAATATCAGCGCGAGTGTCCTGATTTCAAGGATATGTATGTTTACTTAGAGCAAGGAATATTGCCAGACAATACTCGTCGCGCAAAAGCTATTATGTATGAAGCAAGTCAGTATGAACTTATCAATGGTGTCTTACATCATTTTTTCCAGCATCGAGCAAAACACAAAACTTCCTCAGATCAACTCATAAAACAAGTTGCATTACCAACAAATCTGAGACACGACGTTCTTCTGTCTTATCATGATTCAAAAGCAGGTGGTTGTCATTTAGGTGTCCAAAGAACATATCAAGCTATCAAACAAAAGTACTTTTGGCCTAAAATGTATCAAAATGTGTATGACTACATTACATCATGCTCTCAGTGTCAACTCATTAAACGAGATACAAATGCTCGAAAGGCCCCATTGCACCCATCGCCTCCGGAAGATGTATTTTCTCGGTGGCACATGGACATTTTGTGCATGCCAAAAAGTAAGGAAGGTTATCAGTATATCTTATTAGTGACAGATAGCTCGTCACATTGGTGTGAAGCCTTTCCCTTACGTTCTCAAACGGCAACGGAAAGGCAACGGAAATTGCCAGTGTTTTGTACAATGAAATATTCACACGTTATGTTGCACCGCGAACTTGTCAGTGATCGTGGACGAAACTTTATGTCTCAGATTGTCCTAGCACTCTGGGAACTATTTCAAGTCACACGTCACCATACCAGTTTATATCACCCTCAAACTAACGCTGCATGTGAGCGTATGAATAGCACCATTAGGCAATCGTTACGGGCCTACTGCAATAAACACCAAGATGATTGGCCGTCGCTATTGCCCAGCATAATGATGGCATTCCGAATGAGCCCAGCAGTTAACTCAACTGGCTATTCACCTTATTACATAGTCTTTGGGAAAGAAATGACTTTACCTTTAGATGTGTCTCTTACACCTCGAGAGACTGTTCAGAAACAAACACAACAATACATAGATCAGTTAATTCAAAGATTGAAAATAGTTCAAGAATTAGCTAAAGCAAACACCCGCGAAGCGCAACACACAACCAAACAAAGGTTTGAACAGAAAGCGAAGGAACCGTTCTTTCGCGTTGGAGATTATGTACACCTACAAATCGCACACATGCCCGTAGGGTTATCAAAAAAACTTTACCCCCGATGGGAGGGTTCGTATTACATCGCTGAATTAGGTCCAAATAACACCTACAGATTACGCCGTTGTTCCGACAATAAACAAATGAAATTACTTGTACATGCCAACAGGCTTAAGCATTATAAAGATCCTAGGGATTATCGACCTCCGACACCGGATACAGCCGACACAATCACTCGACCGACTCAGGCACCACATGATCAAACGAGCAATGGTCACGCACCGACTGACAATAGTACAGAATGGTACTCAGCTGACAAACTTTTGAAATCCAAATGGATTTCTGGGAAGAGACATTACTTGGTAAAGTGGACCGATGGATCCACGCCATCATGGCAACCAACGGAGAATGTTTCTCCAGCATTAAAAGAAGCATTTCACAGAGCACGCACACAATCGAATACACGTCGTAAACGACTAGGTCGAATATTTCGTCATTGAATTCAATACAAAATTTAGAAAGAAATTCCTTCGCAAATGGGAGAGATAATTCTAGTCCTTTCTGCCATTCCATCAATTCCTCATGCCTTCTACTTCTTTTTTTCTTCTCTTGCCAGCAAATCTCTCAAACCTCTTTCTTTTTTCTTTAAGGTATGGGTGGAATGTGGATTTGGGTCGTAGGACTGCTTCTCCTGACTCTGAATCCAGGGTCTGCAGTGGATGAACAAAGACTGAATTATGGAGTTATCTTCCAGTCTCTCTCACCAGTATATTGTTCCGCCGATAAGTGGATCCACACTTTTCAAATACAGCTTCCAGAGAACATTTCAGTTGCACCTATACAATATTGTGTTAAGGATGTAAAATGTAGCTACAAAAATTCCCTTCTCCAACAATTAAATGCAATACGTCTTGTAATGAATGCACAGTTTAACACAACAATCTCATTAATTAATGAGTTAATACCGGAAGGTGTTTTTCAACCTTCAAATGTGTCAAAAAGAGCAATTTTGCCCTTCATTGGTGAAAAAGGTAAACACCTATTTGGTCTGGCTACAACGGGAGACGTTGCCACATTAGCAAGTCACATAAATATGCTGACAAGACAGAATAATAAAATTTTAGGTGCTCTTGCTCGACATGGAGGTTATTTTTCCTCCTAAATCTCACAAGTCGATAACCGATTTAATAACATGTTAGCGGCTATTGGTCGAAACTCAAAAACGCTTATTCTACTAGAGCAAGCGATGCTTGACACTGAAGAAAATATACGTCAACAATATCAGAAATCAGAAGAAGTCATTGCCGCTCAAATGCTGGAATCTCAGCAAATTAGACATGAATTAGAGAAATTACAGATAGCAACAGCGGAATTGGCAGCAGGCAAGTTACCCGCTATACTAATTCCACCTCATGTTTTAGCGGAATCAATCAATCAAATCGAGACGATTATATCTACTGATCATCCAGGTTATAACACCGAAAGATCCACGTTACTATTATCAGTTTGGATCATTTATAGCAACGCATAAGGATCGCGACCTATACATTGCGCTACAGATTCCAATTTCGTCCCGACAACGACCATTCTAGACGTATCGAATAAAATCATTTCCAGTCCCAATTAACGCGTCATCAACACACGTCACACAACTACTTGATTTACCCGACATAATGCTTGTGTCAGATGATCATCAATTTTACACACTAGCGTCATCGACCTTAAATCAATGCACCGGTAAGGACATTTTACATTGTAATATTTGTCCTACACTTAAACCCTTGTCTCAGCCTGAATGTATCAATAGTTCATTTCTGGATGATAAGGATAATATCCATCAGACCTGTAATTTTAGTTTTATGACGAATCGCGTTGTACCACATATTCTCGATTATCTCCTCAAATCAAATATTAGTCTATCTCATGGACGAAATAATACTTGAATGTCAAAATCAACGTCGCGTTATTAAAGGTTGTCGTTTTTGTATTATGAATATTCCGTGCCATTGCGCAGTCGTTACTACATCTATGACATATGACGGACTTATTACTACTTGTTCTGACAATTCAACAGAAGTTGCTCAACTTCATCCAATCAATTTAGCACTTCTACAGCAATTTTTCAACTCAACGCATTTAGCAGCCATCTTGGGTAACACATCTTTTGACAATCCCTTGACAATTTCTTTACCTGAATTCAAACTATATGAACACCAAACGTCACAATTTTTTGCTACAGATAAGGAGATCGATTTAAGTCTTAAGAAAGTAGCTGCAAAAAAAGCGATCAACGAATCTTTTCGTCTTTGGCAGAAACAATGTTAAGTGGTGAAATTCCAATTGATAGCGATTCTTGGTCTGATTTCCTTCATATTATGACTATAATCAGTTTTTCCTTGTCTATTCTTAATACCTTGGCAATTGTTTGGCTCATATGGCGTTTTAAAGCCTTGTCCACCGCATTGTTACTTGCACATGCGACAAAAGCTCAATCTACAGTTCACTTCCAGAATACTATTGCGTCTACTTCTCTTCCTGATTGGTTTACTACTGTTTCTGACGTACTCACTTGGGATCACTTGATCTTTTCAGTTTCAATCATGACGTTCACAATTGCCCTTGTCCAAGTTTATAAATGGATTTCACAGTCCAATGTGCGTACTAAACTTCGTCTTGAAATTACTACGGGAGTTCAATGCGTAATGGTTGATATTCTTCAGCTTAGTCTATGTCCTTCATATTGGCACATTACTGGACCATCAATGATTGATAACCTTCATCTTACGGGTTATCTTCGACCACGATTACATGTCAGATGGACAGGTTTTAAGCTAACCAAAGTAAACAGCAACTCTGAACTAACCATGCCAACCTCGTTCCCTATAGATCTTGTATCTGCATACAAACATCGTTCAATTTTTGGCCAGCCCTTCTGTGCTCACGTCATTTGGACACACCATGGTATTGCCTTCCCTCAACGCTCAGACGGAAGTATTTCAAAATGTTCTCCTCAAACACACCCTTCTTTACCACCATACACTATTTTTTACCTTAAACACACACATACATGTCCATGTTTTACTTCTTATTAATAATGAAAATAATTTTTTTTTTTCTTTCTTCGTAGGGTTATTCAATACCAATAAATAACACGCGTGCTAAGTGTCACAGACTACTAATTACGTAAGGGTAACTATGTTTTTACATAAATAGACTACTCTATAAAGAAAATAAATAGGCCACAAGTTATATCTGTTGTGTCTTTGTCGAAACTATCACTGTAACATTGGACACATAACCGAAGGGATCGTGCGGTGGGAGACAGTTACTGAATTTTCTAAGGCAAGATATTCTTGAAAGAATCAGCCAAGGCATCGGGTGAAGGATGGAAGGGTCAATCACATTACTTTTCAGTACGAATAATACTATTGTTCTGCGATCCCCTGTACTTGAAAATGTGGTTGCCCTTTCACCAATGTTACAAGCGCTATTGACGGATGGAGAATCTACTGTTCATTTGTATCAGTCTAATGTCACGTTACCTAGACATCTGCATTATCAATTTGATATCACGGTAGCTAGACATTTGTTTTTATCAATCGACAAGGGCACGACATTGTATAATAATCCAAACTCTTTATTTCAAGCTGTTCGTATAGCAGCTTACCTCTGTTTTACTGAGGAAGCGTTATCACAACTACTCACGGGTATTGTACCCTCTTCTGCCATGATTCCTAACTTCCTTGCTTTCTTTCACCAACTTCTAACCCATTCTTACCCTGGTCTAGCCGAATTATATATTCGCGCCGCTGGGTTACCCCTCTCATTAGTACAAAATCCAACAATTCCTTATCACAAATTCAAAAAGCTATGCCGAGATGCTCATAATCTCGAAGAGTATTTGGCAAAACGGGTAAGACCAAGTTGCGATGTGTCCCCGGTGCACTCAGCACAGCAGAGAACGCGATCAACCAACTACTTATAGATCTCAACTTCATTACCCAGGTAGGATACGAATGTTTCCTCAAAAGTCCGCGTTACCTGCGTATTTAGCACTTAAAAATGCTAAAACCACTTCTACACACAACACCAATACACAATAAAATAATAACAATGTTAGTGTTTCTTTGCAGTTCTTAAAGTACATATACACGAAATTATCCTTAATTTAAAGGATGTATATGGCGGCAACCGTCTAGATTCCTCCTGTTATGGCGATAATCGTCTAACCGGACTAGTCATAGAAGTAGATTGTGTAGAATTTTCTTGAATATTTTAAAACTTTTTGGCTTATTGCAATTTTTCTTAATTTTTTTTCTTCTAATGTCGTGCCACGATATTTTCATTGTATTTTTGAATTTTATTAAATGTTGTGAAGTGTACTTTTCATTATATTTTTTGAATATTAATAAAAATTTTGCAGTGTTCTTTTTATTGTACTTTTGTGTCTAGTGTTTTTCTCATTGTATTTTTTTTAACTTCACAGAATGTACCGCAATGGTTTTTCATTGTATTTTTTTTTTTAATTTTACCGACTGTTTTAACAATGCTATTATCATTGTAATTTTGATTCTTCATTTTTTTTACCTTCTTTGTATGAATGTCATTTTTCTCTTTATCGAGCCTCGAGGACTCGGCTCAAATGACCCGGAAGGTATTATTAGGACAGAATTTTTGAGTAAAAATAATAACATTGAAATTTTCTCTAAATTGTATTAAAACAAATTTTTCATTGGATTAATTTTTTATTGGATTATATTGGAAGTAATTTCCACTCAAATATATTGAGATTAACTTTATTTATTTCATATTACAACTATATACTATTTGCGCCCTTACAAGCAAGTGCAACCCCCCCCCCTCCGTATTATACATTGTAAGCTAAGACAGCAAAACAGTACTTCGTGGCAAAAATTCTTAACATTCTTTTCTGACTGAGTAAGCTATGATTCAACCGTTTTCCTGAGACGAATATAATGCTGATCAGGCGGATTATGATGTAACGAACACACTTGCTTCCATTAGGATAGACTGGAGCCTCCTTCTGGTTTGGGACGATACACATAGGCACAAACACCTTACCAAATTTGGCCAGCAACATGCTTAGACCAGTATAAATAGCGCTGGGCTGCCTGTATCATCAGTTCGTTCGTCCCAGAATCAGAAAGGCTTTGTCCATCTTCTTACAGGTAAGAATCGTTTGTGTTCGTAAATTTCTTTAAAGAATAAGTACTTTTAAAGTTAGAGATTTCTAAGGTAAACTCCATAGTTTTGTAACATTCTTGTGAGTTCCCTTTTTATTTTATATTATAATGTAATGGAATGTTTAATTGTTTTTAAGAATTTATATTCATTTGTATTTGTGGTGATCATTATTAAAAAAAAGACGAATTCGCTACCAACTTCATATCTAAGATTTAATTTGGGAATAAAATATTCTTTAAGTAATAAAGAATAATGTTTAGTAATCTATTCCAAATTAGTATTTTATTTTAAATTGAGTAAAATATATTTCTTCAAAACGACTGTTGCATTAATCGCAACTATTTTATACTCTTTGATTTAGTCCAGATCTAATTATCTTTATTATATTCTAAAATGCAGAAATTACACAAATATATGAAGTTGGTAAGCTCGAAGGAAAAGTATAATATGCATTTCATGCATTTTTCAATATAAAGCCTTTATAAGGTGTATCTCTAGAACATAGCATTATGTATCTATATATATCAATTATATAAAGTTCGTTCGTCCCAGAATCAGAAAGGCTTCGTCTATCTTCTTACAGCATCCCGTACCTCTTGCATTGCCAAGCTTCCCCAGATGTAGCCGTATCTACACCATTATGCGTGACACCTTATCTTTAAGAGAGCCAAACTTTCTTCTCTCTTTCTCTCTAATCATGGGCCAAGGCATCTCTTAAAGTTACGAGTATTTCCTTCTCATAGCAGGGAATGAGAAGAAGGTTATGATAACAACAAACGTTTCATAACATACGGAAGACACGCTAATTTAAGAACCAGTATCAATGTATTTCATCATTAGCATATTAAACAAAATATGTCAACCTATTTTCACCGTATCTAACCCAGAAATTTATGACTTCAACATAATGTACTTTTTTACACTAGCCAGATACAAAGCCGCCACAAATTTGAAATTAATATTTTAGAACTTTTGTAGCTTACTTATTGAAAATAAAGCTCATTATTGTTTTTCAGGCCAGTGGAATATTTTCTAAATAAAATATTTCGGACTGAAAAAGGAGGAAATAGAGAGAAATAGGTATTGAAACATTAGATTGCAATCATTTGTTCCACCCAATACACCCTCTCACCCAATATGGTTCTGTTTCTTTTGTTTGGTGATGTTGGTTTTGGGAGATTACTGAATGTCGTCTGTAGAGATATAGTGTCTTTATAAGCTTATAATGCGGAATATTTGGAGATGAGGAAACATCAGGTGGTATATTCAGCAGGTAGAGATACCTCCTGATTGACCCTTTATGCCACCGCCTTCTAGGAAATCTTCTGAGAGAGAAACCAAAGGTTAAACTGTAGGGGCAATGTTGTTATCAAGAGAGATACAAAGATAGGTTGATAAGAAAGTGATTAAAGCAGGTTAGGAGGACGTAACAGCTGATTTGTCACTACAGTGTTCATTCGGACCACCCGTCTAGTAAGAAATAGAGGCTAAAGTAGTATGATGCACCGGTGAGCCACTCATGGCTCCCCAGTTTACTCAACTACCAGGATCCTTTCCCCCCTCGCCACGAGTAGCAACCCGAGGCAAATAGGTTACTTCCACTCAGTCGCTTCTTACGACATTTAAAGAGGACTCATCCGGCCTATTCTACAACCCCGGAACCGGAGGGGGGGGGGGCGAGGATAATAATAATAATAATAATAATAATAATAATGGTACTAATAATAAGGAAACCATGTCATACTGAATATAATTGTATGGAAATCTACCTAAGTATAACGATAAGTGTACGGCACACTTAAAACATGCAATTCGGTATTAGTTGCCATTACATGCAGGAAAAGAATAGGTGTATGAAGAGATTGTATGTACAAATTTATATGGAAATGCCTTTAAGAAGAGATACACACTCAGTATTAAGTAAGATTGTGTCCCATAAAGTATCCATTCAAGAAAGGATTGTACAGCTTGAGCACGTTCAATTTCTTTTGGAACTGAATATTATTAGGCAATCAAATATCGGAATACTTGGAATAAGTCTGACATTAAGCAAGAAAATATTTTTATTACTCTTAGGGTCTGATCATAGTTTCAAAAACATCCCTTTTTCTTCTCTTCTAAAATTGAAATTTTGCATGTTATCGCTCTTAGTCTTTATGGGGGTACTGGGAATATTTTTCAGGTAGATATAAACTACAACGTATTAGAAATGACGTTTTAGTTTTGAACTTGTTCGCCCTGTGGTGTATTTATTATTTAAAATTGAGTGCAGAAATTTCTAAAGTTTCAGAAAACCCGCAAGTTTTCCACTGATTGAAACAAAATTAATTTTAGGAAAATATTAGTACTGCATTTTAATCCTTCGTGCCATCTTCAATTTCAATGAAAAGAACATAAGTCAAAACTAATGAATAATGACTGACATTTACAAATTTAAATCAGTGGAAGAAAATTTAAGATCCTTAGCGAAACAGATGATTGCTCTGGTGACAATACATTTCTCTAAATGTCTCCACAAGTTAGATTCAATGATATTTTAGCAAAACAACACTATTATATCCACTAAAGTTTTTGGAAAAAAATATCTTGAGATAAAGCAAACTAAATTATCTCTGTTCAAAAGAACATTTCTTCCACCCATCCCCCAAAATGTAAATGGGGTCAGTACAATAAAATAGCTGAATTGTTTTATGTTGAAGTTAATTGTTGTATAAGTTGTTCTCTAAAGCTGCAACTAAACAAGAATGGTTAAGTTTACACTATGGCTGAACCCTGTGAAAACACTGTTCTCACACTGGAAAGTTTGTTGAACTGTTGACATTTAAGCCTACAGTTCACTTCCTACACTGTTGTTATAATAAGCAGCGAAACTGTAAGTGGGGTGCCAACACCCGGGCAAGATATTTATGAGAAAGCAAGGAATTTAAAATTCACTTACTCAACAAGCGAGAAAATATTCAGTGGATTTTCTCAAATTACGTCAAATTCAAACTGAAAACAACCGATCTCCAAAATATCTTGCGATAATCCATA
>JAECUM010025164.1:0-26814 GCA_016617855.1 Megalonaias nervosa | reverse complement strand
TCTTCCTCCACCATTAATACTGGCCGCCATGTATAGCCTATCTTGTGCTGAAAAATGGCGTTAAACCCTATAACAACAACAACAACAACAACAAAAGACTGAATGAAAAACGGCGTGAATTACACAATGCTAAGAACGCATGCTTCACGTTTATATTCGCTTATAAATGGATGATTTTGACATTAATTACAAGTTACATCAAGTCTGCGACTTGATTGTCCACTCTTGCTATAATGTTTAAATATTTATATTATTGACCTTGCATTTAAAATTAAAGCCAGCGTTATAGGTGTGGCACATGATAAGAGCATGTCTGTACTTTTTATAAGCGGATGATTTGCTATTAGAAAACAAAATTGATTTCTACTATCTTTTAGATATGGTATTCGATTGAGGCATACCAATTATAGAAATATTAAAGCCGATGCTACGGTAAAAAAAAGAAAGGTGTGCATTTCCATACGGTATAAATGGTCATGTCATCTTTTCCCTTCCAAAATGTAGATATAGGTATTGACATACCGCAGACAGGTACAGGTATTTAAGGTCAGTGATCACTGGACATCTCCAAATAGTTGCCAAATATACAAAATATATTAATAGCCAGACGTAAATTGATCGGGAGACTGCCTTGCTGTGTGTTAACCAAGCTATATCGCTCAAGGACGTTGTCGGTATAACTTTATAGCGCAGCGGTACGAGGTTGCATATATTGTGACTTCATTAATGCGGTCCAGAACAGAAGTTTTTGTTTAGAACACTCTGGCGGCAGTTGTCACAGGAATATGGGTTGGCGGCCGTTGTTGCAGAGCATTAAAAAGCGCCATGCACACAGTGTCATCATCGTGTATTTATAAGCAGTGATAGGATCAATAAACGTATGTTCGACTGGTGTTTTATCAACGGAACTGCAAATGCTAACAAATTGGTGTTGTCAGATCAAAGAGGCAATGCTGACATTAAATGCGAATGCATGCATTAGTATAAAAAAGAGTATGGCTCAATTGTTGAAGAAAACTTTACATGATAATATAATCCAGATTGGTAGGTAGTTATTCAGAGGAACTTATCGTAGGAGTGGAGGAGCAACATATATAATTTACACTTAAAAAAAATAATAATGTACGAAGTATTACTGTAAAGTATAGTTCTTTTCTTTCTTTTGCTAAGTTCGGGTGCGGAGTTGCATCTCTTAAGATTGCGAATGGTGTGTGTGTGTGTGTGTGTGTGTGTGTGTGTGGTTTAGATTTTTAACGTAGCTTTAAATTATGATTGTTAGTCATATCGCTACGATGTCTGCATTGTGGTAGTTTATAGTACTGGGGCATCATGCAGCAGACACGTAGCATGATGTCCCACCCAGTCACATTATTCTGACACCAAGCCGACCAGTCATAACACTGACCTGTGCAGCTGTTAGAACCATTTTTATGTCTTTGGTATTACTCGGCCGGGGTTTGAACCCGCAACCTCCCGCATCCGAGGCGGACGCTATATCCACTAGGCCACCGGAGCGGTGATTGCGAATGGTAAGTTTTGTAATGGAACACTAGCATTTTGGGTTTGTCATCAAGGTCAGCACTGTACTGAAGATTAAGAACATGATAGTATTAAGAGTCACATGTGCGACTGTATCAGACTGGTCTTATTTGGTATGCACAACTGCCTTAGACTGGTTTTATGTACAACTGTCTCAGACTGGTCTTACTTGATATGTATGATTATATAGGACAGGTCTTATTTAGTATATACCACTGTATCAGACTGGTCTTATTTTATGTGCACGAATGTATCAGACTGGTTCAATTTCGCATGTACAACTGCATTATACTGGTCTTATTTGGTATGTACAATTGTATCAGACTGGTTCAATTTCGTAAGTACGACGGGATCAGACTGGTCTTACTTGGTACGTACGACTGTATCAGACTGGTTCAATTTCGTATGTACGACTATATCAGACTGGTCTTTTTTTGTATGTACGACTGTATCAGATAGGATTATCTGGTATGTACGACTGTGTCAGACAGGTTTTTTTTGGAATGTACGACATTATCAGAAGGTCTTACTTGGTTATAACAGGCAGGTGCTGCAATAGCCTTGTTATTCTTATACAAATACAAGCAAAAATTTGTGTTTTTTGTTTTCAACCGTCACACAACGTTCTAAAATCGATTTGCAGCTGCATGTACGGCACGTCAAATACCTGCCGGTATGTGCGACTTGGTTGATGAGAGTCACGTGAAGATGTAGAAGAAACGACAAACAATTCTGCCACTGAGCAAAGAGCAAATTGTAAAAGCTGGGCAGTCTTGGGGTAATTACTGACCGATATCAAGGCCGAACTAGATAAAGTTCACGGATGCAATCTCTGTTATATCCTACAATTTTGAGGTGGTTTCATCGCTTTAGAGAGTCTACAATCCATGTCAGATCATCCACGTTCTGGAAGATCTTTGTCCGCGATTGGGGAACAGGAAGTGACTACTGTAGAGCGAGCAATTGACAAAGATATTTGATGCACATTGCAAAATATGTCTAATTTGGCGGGCATTGATTTGTCATCTGTGTTTTAATATGCGGAATAATCACTTGAGCCTCAGAAAGGTTTGTGCAAGATGAGATTCACATATGTTAAAGATTGGTCATAAACAGACTGGGGTTGAAGTAGCCGGAGAACTACTCTACAAAATGCGAAAAGAATGGCCAGAGATGTTTGAATGCTATTGTAACAAGTCAAGAAATATGGATTTACTTTTTGACTTCCACTCAGAAGAAATAGTAAAGTCTGGATCGGAGAAAACGAGCAGATACTTCAGATTGCTAGACGTAATAGGACTATGAATGACCCGATCACCCAGCTACTTGTGTCTGAATGTTCAAGAGAGAGAGAGAGAGAGAGAGAGAGAGAGAGAGAGAGAGAGAGAGAGAGAGAGAGAGAGAGAGAGAGAGAGAGAGAGAGAGAGAAACTGACCTTTGATGCATGATAATAATGAATAGCAGCTACTTCACGTAAATAGTGCACTGCACTTTTATCCACTCTGAATAGCATTGTTTTATCCTGTACTAAGAATTTAATCAAACACATCGACCTCCAAAACGAATCTTTATCCTTATTTTCATGTGTTATCTAAGACCAATGGGTCAGAATACCTTCGCAACAATCCCAACGCACACTGCACATTTCAATTTTATCAGCAAGTATGACACCAAATCGAAGATGGACAATCACAACGACCAAACTTTGACGCAATGTTTCCGACTCATCTTTCCATAATTTTATCTTCAATTTAAATTCGTGAATTGCGTTACTTGCTTTCCAAATGCCAATATATATTTACATGGCTTGTTTTGGTTACATAACATTTCATTTTAATGAACAAACTTAATTTCGTTCATTTCTGAATGAGAAGCACGCCAAGTACGCGCGAGCTTCCAAAGCAGTAAATTTGCGTATATTTATACTATGCACGACGTGTAAGATGCTCAATCAGATTTTGAAATAATACTTTGTTTCTCTTGTGCTATACCCAAAAGAACAGAATGATTAATATTCTTATTTTTAAGTATATAAAAGTTATTGACTTAGAATTTAAAAAAAAAAAAATGAAATATCGTTCATGGTCTTTCGTTTACTATTTTCAAAACTCAGTTTATAACCTACTAGAGCATTCTACGCCGCATGGTCTTAGTGGGTAATATTTTCAATATTCAGTTAATAACTTACCAGAGCATTCTACGCCGCATGGTCTAGGGTGTAATATTTTAAATACTGAGTTAATAACATACTAGGTCAATCTACGCAGCATGGCCTTGGGTTTAATATGTCCAATATTCAGTTCTTAACCTACTAATGCATTCTACGCCGCATGACCTTGGGTGTAATATTTTCAATACTGAGTTAATAACATACTAGTGCATTCTACGCCGCATGACCTTGGGTGTAATATTTTAAATACTCCGTTAATAACCTACATTTACTCCCCAGGTTATATAACTAAACTATTCGGTGACACAGGATAAAATGGAAGGCTTTTGCACCAAACAGGAGTAATATTTTTGTCTCGTTTCTATCAACATATTATTAACTCGGCATGGTATAGGCAAGGAATTTGATTCGAATCCTGGAATATCAATAATCATTGTGAAGCATGTTAAGTTGTAATTGTATTAGGATGTAAACAAGGTTCTGGAAGAAGCAATATTTCTTTGTGATGCACAAAACAGCTGTCTGCGCTCTACAAACACAATATTTCGCTGCATATTTATTGAGGTTGAGCTATTCTCCAATTTTATTCATAAAAAGTGTATACATAATGGCACATGCAGGTGGTGTAAGATATCTGAATTGTGATGCCATGCTGCAGTGACCTTGTGGATTTGAGTTGGAAATAGTTTTACGTAACTTAAACGTATTTTGTTGCCATAAGTATGAAACAATCGGGGCAAAATTTCATCCAACGTTGGCACATAAAAGTATATAGCGCGTTCATGAGAGAGAGAGAGAGAGAGAGAGAGAGAGAGAGAGAGAGAGAGAGAGGAGCATGGGTGAAATACATGAATATGAATTATACAGATAATAACATTTACGTCTCGGCTCGACCACCCTGGGCACGCGGGAAAGCTTGACAGTACCTTTCCGTGGGTCGGTGGTTCTTTTCCGGGTCTTCCCGGGTTCTACCTCGACCAAATAAAATCTGTAAGAATTTTAAACACTTTACAATTTAGATCATAAAATAGCTGAGAGAACCTTGAGATAGAAGGTCATTCGTCGCAGGCAAATGTAAGTGATTCAAATCAAGAAATAATTTCATTCGTTTATCTAAATAACGGTTACTATAAAATGATAATGGATAAAAAAAAATCAGGTGGCTTTCCACAATTACTTAATGATGCCTGAATTACACAATTTAGAGCGCTATAGTTATTTATTATTCTTGCCTACCACTAAGTTTGATATGGGATTGGGTAATATGTACAAGTCGACTAAATTCACAAAAGGATGGGACATAATGTAATGTCATTCAAAAAAATCTTTGACGCGTGCAACTTGTTGACACCCCGTTTTGTACATGTGGTAGGATTTAAACCACCTTGCATTTTAACATGTCCTGTCCCTAGTACAGCGAGCAACGAGCTGTATTGATGAGAAAATTAATAGCAACGAACTGTGTTGATGAGAGAATTACTATCAGAGCCAAATAAAACTGTTAGCTTAAATTTACTGCATCGGGGAAAGGGCAATGCAGATGAAAAATACAGAATTATACAACATGTATGCAAATATGTAACTGATACCGGACTATTTCAAAAACATACACAAATCATGAATGCTTCTCTCTCTCTCTCTCTCTCCAATCAATTTTCATTATCAGTCCTTGTTGTTATGTTGAAATATGTTGTAATACTAGTATGTTATAGGGAGAGGGCTCATATAAGTTGTAATGACTTGTGTCCAACGCCCTTGTATCATATTGCGACCATAAAATATGTTTAAACCAACCCTATCCGTTACTCGGGTATATGATTTCGAATTGGACGATTATCCCGTCCTTGACCTTTAAACAAAGTCTGATTATTACAATTAAAGAACTTCTTTTCAATTCTTGATCCCATGGTAAATATATATGCTCGACTGCTTTAACAATATGTGTATAGCACGCATGTTATAACAACAAAACGGTGGCTCACGAATGATTGAACAATATAGGTATAACACAATTGTGGTAACAATATAAGTATTGCGCTAATGTTTCAACAATAAAGGAATTACACGAATGTTCTAACATTAATAATAATAAATATGGCAAACGAATGCTTTAACAATAAAAGTGGCACACAAATGCTTTAAAAATATCATTATCGCACGATTGTTTTAACAATAAAGGTGGCACAAGAATGCTTTAGCAAAATAAGTATTGCACGAATGCATTAACAATGAAGGTGGCCCACGAATGCTTTAAAAATAAAGGTATCACATGAATGTTTTCACAATAATGATATCACGCGAATGCTGTAACAATAATGATATTACAATAGCAATAAAGTTATTACGACACAAGATCCTATGGTAAGCCAACAAGGACGCCTTCGTTCAAGCATTGTTTCAACTCGCCTTTAGTGCATTTTTCTTCTCACCTCAAATTCATATTGACTTGCGATTTAACTAGATTAATTGCGCGTCCTAGGACTGGAATATAAAAAAGTAAAAATGGAAGTAGAGTAAAAAATTGGGATGAGCGAATTTTTAAAAATTTTAATACAAAAATAAAAAATTTAAAATAAAATTTGAATCCGCCTCGAGTTTCGAACTTCCGACCACTTTCTTAGGAAGCGTTACAAACAAAAGAAACACAAATGTGGGTGTTTATATATAAAATATGATGGCTTGTTTTGTCAATGTTTGGGAAAATGTGTACGTGTCGAATTAAACATGTATGAGGTTCATTCAACAATGGGACAAGTTCAGAGGGAATCGAAATGGCAACAATTCGCATATAAATTAAATTATTGCCCTTTCTAAAATGAACAAAGCTCTCTCACAGTCAAGCGGCGGAATAACTGTCGAATATACGTGTATGTATGTAAACACAAAGTGCATCTAAGGCACACTTGAAATTCCAGTGGCGTCTCTGGCTTTATATCGGCTAATGTACCATACAGCTTCTCTGTGTTATATATATATATATATATATATATATATATATATATATATATATATATATATATATATATATATATATATATATATATATATATATAGTTTGTAGTCGGGCAAAGCTATAAATACAGTTACTATCGAATTACATGACTAATTAATTAATAAATTGATTAATTATTTAATTAACTAATTAAATAATAATAATAATAATAATAATAATAATAATAATAATAATAATAATAGTGTTTCCTTCTTATTATTTTTGGGAAACACAAAATCCATTGCGAAAAATTTTATAATTTGTCTGACACCGATTGTGTAATAGAATTGATCTCTGTATACATCTTTGATGGTAACTTTTAAATAAAAAATAAAAAAGTTATGCCTGACCTTCGAAAATTTAGTTTGAAACAAGACTGTCTTTTAGCACTAAAATTAAAGCATACAACATTGAATTATGCATGTATACGGCATGAAGGCATATTAAAACAGTGTAAACGATATGCATGTATACGGCATGAAGGCATATTAACATATTGTACACGATATGCATGTATACGGCATGAAGACATATTAACACAGTGTACACGACATGCATGTATACGGCAAAAAGGCATATTAAAACAGTGTATATGACATGCATGTTTACGGCATAAAGGCATATTAAAAGTGTACAAGATATGCATGTATATGGCATGAAGGCATATTAAAACAGTGTACACGGCATGCATGTATACGACATGAAGGCATATTAACACAGTGTACACGACATGCATGTATACGGCATGAAGGCATATTAACACAGTGTACACGATATATATGTATACGGCATGAAGGCATATTAAAACAATGTATATGACTGTCGGCTGCATAGCATTTAAGAGCTTTCATTCAACACGTCCGCTTGAAATGTTGGTCTTTCTCCAGTAATATAACAAAGCCAGCCAGTATCGACGACAAAAGGTAGGACTCAACCGAATGCAACTGTCAACATGTGTTCTGAGAATGATTACCTTGTTTAATCAATATACATGCGTGTGGAATATAACGCATTTAATAGAACTAATCTTTCTTCTCCTAAGAGAACGTTAATAGGTTAAGAGAATAAAGTGGGGGTGGGGATGGATAATGTTAAAATTGTGATGGATATGTAATAGAAT
This sequence comes from Megalonaias nervosa, assembly GCA_016617855.1. Lineage (NCBI taxonomy): Eukaryota > Metazoa > Mollusca > Bivalvia > Unionida > Unionidae > Megalonaias > Megalonaias nervosa. The sequence continues at coordinate 18,993 of JAECUM010025164.1, read as the reverse complement.
GCATGTAACGTGATTCGGATGGAACAATTAAATTCGAGGATAATATTGCACAAATCGAAATTGGGAATGGCATATGTAATAACAACGTGACAAGGATACATGTATGTCTAATAACAACTTGACTAGAAGGAAACAATTAAGTGCGAGGGTAATTTTGCTCAAATCTGAATAGGGAATGTGTAATAAGAACGTGAATAAAATGCGTGTCCGAGTAAGATCAACACGGACAGGATTTATGTATGTGTAATAACAATGTGAACAGGTTGTATGTGTGTGTAATAAGAACGTGAACAGGATGCATGTTTGTGTAATAACAACGTGAATAGAATAGGAACATTGAGTTAGAGGCTAATAGTAATACATTCATTTAAAAGTCGGCACAGGTGATTTAATGACTGCTTAAATGGTCGTAATGATTTGCTGTGTGTAATATAGAAACCTGTGATAACAGGGTATAAAAAAAGAGTAAATGAAATGTTTACTCCCTTTTTATACCCTGTTATCACAGGGTATAAAAGGAGTAAATGAAATGTTAACCGTTCCGGTGGCCCTGTGGTTAAGGCGTCCGCCTCGGATGCGGGAAATCGTGGGTTCGAACCCCTGCCGAGTCATACCAAAGACTTTAAAAAATGGTACTAACATCTGCCTCGCTTGGCGCTCAGCATTAAGAGGCTAGTGTTAGGACTGGTCGGCCTGGTGTCAGGATAATGTGACTGGGTGGGACATCATGCCACATGTCTGAGGCATGATGCCCCAGTGCTAGACATCACTATAAACTGTCACACTGCAGACATCGCAGCGATATGACTAAAAAATTGTTAAATCTACGTTAAAAATCGAAATCACACACACACAAATATGTGTGTGTGTGTGTGTGTGTGTGTGTGTGTAGACAAAACGTTCTGACACCTTTATCCTGTAGTTCTCAATGTTATATTTTATCAGTATGTGTTTATCTTGTTGAGTGTTTTTATTTCTTTATATTTTACAACTTTACATTATCTTTCATCTTTTATTGCTTCAAGTTGACGTTTATCGGAGGGGTTCATGTTCCGAACTTTTATGTGAACTACACAGATTCCAATATGCGGAATTGGGTGCATCGTACGCAATTACAGCCCTTCAGAACAGGCAACATGATAAGAGTCGTTCTATATAGAAACTCGGAATGTTAAATATACCATCCATAAACATTCTGTTCTTAGACTTATTATTTTCGACTGTGAATTAATATTGGAAGCACTGGTGATATGCTTTATATTTGAAGTGAATAATCAATAATAATAATATTCTTGGTAAGAAATGTTCTTACATCATCACTTTCCTATCAAGAGGTTGATATCAAGCAATAATGAATAGTGTACGTACGTGGGGGGGGGATAAAGAGTGTGTTGAAAAGTGGGGTCATAAGTGCGGGTGAGGTGGGCAAAGTGAGCCAGCAGAATAATTTCATCTTAGTCCTTTTATTTATATCAAGAAAAACGTGTAAATGTTTTCAAATGGATCGGAATGTTTAAAGCAAGAACTAGAAACACATACAGTGTGTGTGTTAAAAGACAGGCATTTCAAGGCCCCATGTATATACACTTTGCTTATATATATATAGCAACAATAATAACCAATATATATATATATATATATATATATATATATAACTGCCTATATATATATATATATATATATATATAACAAATAACACTATCATACAGGTTCGGGTGTATTACGGTGATCAGAACCCAGGTCCACGGGTAAACGGCACCCATTGCCTTGCCTAGTTTTATCAAGCATTTTCCTGTAGAATCCATGGACAGCACATTCCGTTCCATTTTCTTGTATATTTGTAATTCTCTATAGTTAATTCTATATACCTTGAATTCTGTCAAAGGAGTCCGGAATGACTGTGTAGTCAGATGAGAATTAATTACTAGGACGACATGCGAGTTTGTCTGCTACTCACGAGTGCATATACCACCGACATTGTCGAATGTTTGGTGATGTGTGCTTAGTCGCGATGGTATATGGACTGTTGTGTGCAGACAAGACGATGGGTGCAGTTTCTTGCGGACCTGAGTTAGAATCTAAGTACAGTACGAATTTTAAAAAAATTATCTAACTAGTATGAGAGTATTATTTGTACTAAATCTGCCTTGTATTATCAAGCATTCTCCTGTAGAACTCAGGGATAGTTCATTCCGTTCTGTTTGGTGTAATTTTATATTTGTAGTTCTCTCTCTCTCTCTCTCTCTCTCTCTCTCTCTCTCTCTCTCTCTCTCTCTATATATATATATATATATATATATATATATATATATATATATATATATATATATATATATATATATATATAATAATAATAATAATAATAATAATAATAAACAGCATCAGATAAGCACAACCAGTACTTACGTGTGCCGTCAAATTTTGTCGCTATCGTATCCAAAAATGTATTCTGTGGTGCAAGTAACCCTTTCCGATGCGTCATGTCTTTTCCTAGAAGTTCCAAACAGCCACAGTGTAAATCCGGGAATCAAAACTCTGCAAGTACAAATTCCTTAATTAGAAAGCTTCTCGAGTGTAGAACTAAATAATCCATGAACAGCTATTGCAAATCATATAGATCATGATAAAAGGGGTGTGAAGCGGGCGATCATCACTTGTATCGTTTCGTTATTACACTCGTGTGATTTTCAGTTTGTTATGTACACAAATTACATCCTTTTCCAAAAATTTCAAAGTCTGTGTCATAATATCATTCCATTTGATACGTTTATTTTGGTTTTTTTTTACTCATGGCACGTTCTATTTCACACTTGTATCCTCAATATGTATTTCTTTCACACCTCAGCCAAGCATGTTATAACAGCGAGCTTATATTATTCTATTCATTTCGTTCAAATTTCAGCAAAGGCGACTGACGGCAGCTAATATAGGCTCTAGCAACACACGCTGTATCGCTCTATCTTCACTTCTGCTATGCGATCAAAGTGATTTCCATTTCCCTATTAATGACGTGGGGGCTTTCGCAAAAGCGCGTGACATACTCCACTACGCTTAGTGGTAGAAACGCCACCAATGCAAAGCAACACGCGACTGCTAGAATGGCCAGGAAATCAATGTATTCCAACAGCGAACTATCTCTGTCTCCACTAGATGTTCAAATTATACAGATTAATGGTCAAGTTGTATCAATAATCACACACGTAGAATATATTTACTTTTTATTATGTGGGATTTGTTTCCGGCGGCTTACACGCCTGTTTGTCACGCAAATTATGAATAAACAGCGTTACATTCGTTCTCATAAGCTTTGTGTCAGTCTAGCGGAAATAGTTCTGCGAGTCTCAAAGCATCTTGTAACGATCCTTCAGGAGCTCGTTTGGAATGTAATGAACGATTTATTAAATGTAGAATGAATTTATCCCAACTTTATATATTTTTGGTATCTTAACATAAACCGAAGGTTATTATTATCATGTTTTCTTTTTGTTTACAAAACAGATTCGTTTTAGAGCAGATGATCTCTTTTCTTTTCTAAACATATGCAAAGAGCTATATTTCTGACATTGTGGCAAGTGCCAGTTATATGACTCAGAAATAATGATTTAGAAGCATTTTAACGAAGCGTTTCCTTCGCAAGACCGATATTTAGACTGTAACCTAATTGTCTATTTTAATGAGAAAAGCAAAATTAAAAGACGCTGAAACACTCTGCTGTCCGGTTACCGTCACTGATGTCGATCCGACGTAACCTATATAGACCCAAAATCACAGATGTAGATCCGAAATCACCAAAGTAGATCCGAAAGTACCTATGTAGACCCGAAATCGGCGTAGGGAATCTAGAATCACCGACGTAGATATAGATTTCAATCAGCCGACCGGTTATTTTCATATATTTAATTTACCAATAAGGCTTTATCACAAAATCAGAGGTGAAAAAATGAAAAAAAGACCCAAAGAATAGCAAATTTCGTATCCAGGGAGACAATCAATATGGTTTAATTTGCTCCCTAATGTATAATTTTATTGCGTTTGCTAGACTGTATTATTTAGATGGTGTCATTTATTTTCGTAATGTGTCTACTAAATACCTTTATATCCAGCAATATTCACCTACAAAATTCATCTATCATATAAAGAAACTAAACAACCATTTTCGGTATTCAACTGAATCAATACGTACTATTTTGTTATAGAAAACAGATGTAATAATTTAATGCCTACACATCTTAAATTTACATAGCAACGGTCGATATCTTTTGGTAGCTTGCTACTATACAGGCCTTGTACTCGATAACCCTATAATTTCAAACACCAAGTCAGACCTCAGTTAGTAAGATGCGGTTCTCTGGTTAGACAATTTTCAACATTCCAGATAAGTTAAGCTTGTGCTACCTTTTGTTAATGCATGCTTTTGGATAATTGCTGCTAATGGCTGTTTTTGTTAAGAGTCCTTATCCTGACATCTTAATCTCAGGAACTGCAAAGTCTTTGCGAATTACGTTTGAACTGACATCGTGTTTAAGACCTCTTTTATTGCTGTAGTACTAAGACACAAGACCTACACACAAAAAAACCCCAAAGAGTGATGATCTGGAACCATGCACGGTAAATAAGTTTTCTGATATGACTATGGATAATTATCTCTACAATAAATTTGTCTTTTATCACGAAGTATAGAACATTTATGCATAGCATCGTTACTGTGTATTCTAGGGATCTGGTCCGGATTAGGGTGGTAGGAGGCCTTGGATAAATTTTACAAAAAAGCGAACTTGCTCCAATAATGGTAATCAGCATTTCACTGTGGACGGGTGCCCTAGAGCAACTGCACCATTATCCGCATTTAATCCTGCCTTTATAGTGTGTGTGTGTGGGATCGAACCCACGACCTCCCGCATCCGAGGCGGACGCTCTAACCACTAGGCCACCGGAGCGGTGCCTTTATAGTGAGCATCCTTTTACTTTGATGTAAATCATGATGAGCATTTGTTTGCATCGATGTTAAACTACGACTGAGTCTTGGATATGCAAACGCCCAGAGAATAATTTAAAAGTTTTGATTTGAGATGAATAAAATAAAAGAAAAAAAAAAGAAGGAAAAAAAAAAAAAAAGAAAAACGGATTCGATTCAATGACAGAAAGAATTCTTAGTAATAAAATCTCTTCAGATACCACAAAGCCAGTTCTAACGAATACCACAAATATACCAAACTCGAATGCAGCAAGTCAATTTTTATAGCGATCAGATTGGGTATTTTTGTATGTCAAACGAATGATTGTAATGAACCTCTCCATTACACAAACTGGGCAATCTCAGATATATTTGCTTCAAATGGATTCCAGTGCGATTAGTAAACGTGTGTCCTCTCCAGATGTATCTTCAAACAAGGAACAATGCTCACCGGTGTTATCTCCTGTTCAACTGCAATGCGATGCTTAGAGCTACGAAAAGAGCGAAACAGCCAATCAATGAAAATGATAAAACCATATTACAATGGCCATAACGTAATGCATTAGCCTTATTTTTTGACGTCAGATGTTGTAAGATATATTTTACTCGAATCATTTTTTGATCATCTTAAATATAGAATATAATTGGAGATACAAGTTTATTCGCACACCTTGGGACCATGGGAAGTAAGTTTCAGTTCGTAAATTAGTAAGGATGCAACTTAGTGTAAAATCCTGATTGGTTAAAAAAATTACCCGAATATAACTGATATGCAGCATATGCACTGAAATCACGCAAGCAAGATACAAAAAGCCCTCCACAAAAATAGACTATCAGGCATGGCCTGCCCCGCTGATTGACATTACTAGAGACATTGTTCAATCGTTCAACACATGGTATTAACCTTTACTGAGGTCAGAATGGCGCGGAATAATTTTAAGCTGGAACCCATGTAACTAATTCTATCCAAATTAGTGGCCTCGCACTGTAATAATTAGTGAGATAGATCAGAGGATCTAATTCCTGACTGAACATAATACAAAAGTAAAGTAGAGCTGGGTACCACAAAAATGATGTACCGTGGTATACCGCTGTATTTATGAACGTATCGCGCTACTTACCACGATATACCACAATTATATTTGGGACAAACAATGTAATATTCTTGAACAGGGGCCTGGCAACTTTATTGTTTAGTTCCGTATGTCAGTAGCTAAAGTAAAATATACTGTTCTGATTTTAAAGCAAGAGAACACCATATTAAATCAATGATATTATTTGGGAAAAATATTATTTATCTTGAAGTAAAAGAGAAGAGAATATATGAGCTCAAAGAAATTTTACACCCTCATACCCCAAAAATTATATGATCAGTACCATCTAGAAGATTAATTTTCTATGTGTATTTTAACTGTTGAATATAGTCTAATCTAAAAGCGTTAGCTAAATTCCGATAACGAAGTTTACACTATAACTGATACTGTGCAAATACATCGTGCTGACATTAGACATTCTAATGATAAAAACATGTATTGATACTGAAGGCTAATATTTACCAAATACATTATTGGTATAATAGGCAGGGAAACCTTGAGTGGGATGCCAACACCACGGCAAGATATTTATCAGAAAATGCCAGTAAACATTAAACATACTGATCAACAAGCGAGAAAATATTTAGTGTACTTGAGAAATTAAGTAACGATCAAAACAAAACCTCGTATCCATCATGCTCTAGAAAGATTATCATATAATTATGTTTGTAATATTCGCCATTTATATATATATATATATATATATATATATATATATATATATATATATATATATATATATATATATATATATATATATATATATATATATATATGTGTGTGTGTGTGTGTGTGTGTGTGTGTGTGTGTGTGTGAGAGAGAGAGAGAGAGAGAGCCGTTTAGAAAAACAAAGATTATTTGTTTCTAATTATTTGGTCATGAATGTAGAAAACGCTCTGTTAATATCATTAAAGTTGTAACAAGATTAATCGGGAATTTCTGGACATTCATTACTGTCATCAACTGCCCAAGTACCGGTGCAGTGAAAACGTACATACCGCCGGAAACAAAAACGAGCGGTAAACCGGTTTATCGGTATGTACTAATGTAAATGTACTAATGCCGCTTACCATTCTGCGGTAAACCGGTTTATCGGTAATACCGCCTACCATTCTGCGGTAAACAGGTTTGCCGGCTATACCGCGCTCATCTACTGGTATGAAATATGTTCAGAAATGCTGTTATCTCAACGCAGATGCAATTTTCATTGCACCGAATAAGAATTATACCTTGAGGTTTGTTTTAAATGTATCAAACACCTTGTAAAACTGTAAGCATAATTCCAATAGTTGTCTTACATGTATCAAACAAACCTGCTAAAACTGTAAGGATAACAACGCTTTTTGACTTAAATGAATCAAACAACGTGCAAACATTGTAAGGATAGCACTGATATTGTCGTCAATGTATCAAACGGCCTACTGGAACTGTCATGATTGCACCGATATATGTTTTAAATGTACTAAGAGGACTGTAGAAACTGTAATAAATACACAGATGTTAACCAAAACGTATCAAATAGCCTGCTGAACAGCTCAAGATTACACAGACGTTTGTCTTAAATGTATCAAACGGCTTGCTGAAATGGTCATAAATAAACAGATGCTTATCTTAAATGCATCAATATAGTTATGATTACTCAGCAGGAATGGTACACCTGTGACGTATCCAACGTCCAACTAAAACTATCATAATTACAAAGAAGAAATTGTAAAGCTGTGATGTTCTAGTTTGTTATTTTGGAAAACAGGTATATGTTTTATACAGCATGCATAGAACATTGCTATGCTACTCCAAAGGTATGAAGACAATTTCCTAATGAACTGAGGTGGCTCCGTAGTTAAAGCGTTGGACATGTAACCAAAATGTTGTGGTTCACTTCCTAATGTGTTTGCACTCTGTGGACCTAAACTAATTACCAGAAGGACGCAAACCAAAAAGTATTGTAAAACTAAAAAAGATATATAATTTTCTAAATTATACAATGAAAGTTTAAGAGGAAATTACAGTATTACGAATTAAATCCAAAATAATACTAAAATGTTCTATGCTACACTAGTCCAAACGTTTCGAGTGTTCTGACTGAATTTCAAGTCCTCAAATGTAATGCTGTGCCAACAGTATTGATGTATCACAATGGCATTGTCCAGAACTCCTTTGAATAAAGTTACAATAATCATAGAGTAATATTGTAGTCGCATGAGCACTTTGTAATTCCAATAAATAATCCACACAAATGTAACCTCTCAAATTATATCTAAGCAGAACATTACATACATATGCAGACTGATATTAAACAAGAAAATAGGAAATAGAATGAATTAACCATCCACTTACACTCCAGTATATACACCCTTACAGCCCTAAATCGCAACTGTTTCCTACTCGCTATGTGATATATGTCTCCAAACTGGTAAACAGGTTTATTATAAATATTAGTATTAAGGACCATGTATAACTATTTATATATTATATGCAATCTATAGGAACGTATCATAAATAAAATACACAAGATAGATATACTACCAAATATGACAAGCCTAGGGTGTGTGCTATTTTTTACGTACTCTTTTAAAGATTTGATACCTTTTAACGACTATTTGCTTTATTAAGGGGATCAGAGTTGGGGAGATATTTCTCAAAAACAGCAATTTGCCAGTTAATAGATGCAATCGTTTTAGTAAACATTATTCTCCTTATTATATGGTAGCATAGGTTAGTTTCGTAAAGTGTTGTGGAATGGTTTAGGGGACGGGCTGAACTCTGGATAATCTACCATAGTGTCATGAGTGGAATGGAGGGAGGGGTGTGTGCAGATATTGTTAGTTCAGGCGAAATATATTGTGTGTTCCCTATTAAAAACATAGTATTTAATCTTGTACCCTTGGATAATATAGCAGACAGGGGAAGCAACTTTTTATTTTTTTTTTTATATTTTTTTTTGGGCAGAAAAGGAGCGCTATAATATTGTTTATAAGCTCCACATCTCTTCCCGTCCCGAAAATACATGTTCGTAGCTAACACATAAAATCCACTGTTAGCAAAGTAGACATGACAGTTTACATACATGCATACATACATACATACATACATACATACATTCATGGATGGAATAAACAAGATTAATAAATTTCAGGTATTCAGTTTTTGTGTTTTTGGTGTTTATTATAAATATCTCTATGTTGTGGTTTTTCCCTGCATTCATCTGTGTGCTTTAATTTTCTCACAGAATGCATTGAAATAATATCGTAGACAAAATATGGAACTTTGTCAGATTTAGCGTATATCAGAAATGGAAAGTTGCCTCTCAAAGCTCACAATCATCAAATTTCCTACGTGACTTTTCTTTTCCTAGGAGCATCACATTATTCGTTTCATCAGTTCGGAAAGAGGAAATAAAATGTTCTTGAATGCAAAGATACTGACCTAAATTGTGCATCACCAAATATATGACGCTCGTTTTGTTTCAATTAATCGCAGCAAACTGGTTAACTTTATATCAAACATCAGACAGAACAGAATAATCTTGTCGCATAATCTAGTGGTTATGAAACTAAGCTTAATGTATCGTCCCATGTTCTGGTTCGATATAACACTTCAAAGTCTTTTCATGTTTCTGATATATTTAAATTCGTCGATGCATCAACTATATCCAAGTAGTGACCTTTGTCGTCATCTAATATAGTTACAATTTAAGATTAGATTTATATCTGAGGATCACGACGTTCGCACTGTTATAGTCAAACTGTTTCTTTCATCTGGTATTTATTTCACTATGACTCCTTTTTACCTGTTTTCATGTACATGGTTTTCCTTCTTCGATAACCAAGTTATTTCTCGTTGGTAAATGCAAGAACGTTATGAAGGCCTGCGTGGTTTCGTGCTGGCATACAGCTATCTTTTTGTATCTTTTCCAAATTGTATGAAATTTCAAAATTTCCTGTCTAAGCAGACTTGTTAGCTACTTTATTTAATATAAACACGTCTGCCAAAGACCACAGTAAGCATATTCAGTTTTGAACGATAGGTACTTTCCAGTATTGCGCCAATACAGAATATAGTACGAACATCGGAAACACGCAATATGAAACAATTAGGTAAGGCGAAATATGGATCACACACACACACACACACACACACACACACACACACACACACACACACACACACACACGTAGCATATATATATATACCGCCGCCGCCGCCATATATATATATATATATATATGTATATATATATATATATATATATATATATATATATATATATATATATATATATATATATATATATATCGTGTCCATACCTCATAATCCTGTTCGGTAATTGGCTTTAGTTACATTATTAACAATCCTGCCAGGCGGAAACAGAAACAAATTTATCATATAAATACTTTAAAGGAGTATTTTGATATTTTGATATAGATAGCATATTTAATTACTGAATCAACTGAGTTGTACCTATTACATACACTGAGGATGTAATCGATTGAACGCAATCTGACTGTAGTAACTCTGGTTTAACCAAAATTTGCAAGTCAGAAATTGGAAACAATCTGATCCAGAATATTTTACATCTACAATAACATGAAAGGAAATAAATAAAACAGCTATTACATGGATATGAGAACTTGTTTCCTGATGTTCCATCACGAATAAATAAAATCTGTCATGACGATGAGATTGAAAGATTTTACTCTTACAGGATGTATCTTCTCACGCAAAAATATTTGACAAAGAAGTTCAGTATTTACTGGAAAATGATTTTTATAGAATCAAATAAAAGTAACTTGAATACACCACGTATTCTTGTGCCTAAAGCAAATAATACATTTTGCATGTGTACTGACTATAGAAAAGAAAACGATGTTTCCAATGCCAAGAACAGTTGATAACTTAATACACATACCAACGTCTGGTCTAGGTAAGTGAAACGCATACATCGATCACGTCATCATCTACGACGACACCTGGAAAGCTCTTTTGGAAGTCATTCGGAAATTCTTCGATCAACTCAGTGATGTAAAGTGGACATTTATTTTAAGTGAGAGTGATTTTTTTCGTGCTTGTGGCATATATTTAGGCATATTGTAGAACATGACCAAATTAAACCTGTAGAAGTTAAGGTTAAGCCTATATCTGAATCCCCAGTGTCTGCTAGTCTAAACACCTTTTACTATTTTGGGGTATATCTGGATATTATTAGATATTTTGGTCACGTTTCTCTGTACTTATCGAACCTTTGACAAATTTGTTCAGCGAAAAATGCAAGTTTATTTTTTCTGACAAACGTCAAAAGATATTTTACAAATAAAGGCCTTATTAAAAGTGCACCAGTTTGTTCAACACCATATGTTAGTAAATTATTTAAGATGTCTCTTCATGCAAATAATGTAGGGTGTAAATGAGTCATTGTAAGCATGACAGTGTGAATTTTGCAAATGTCATCTTAAGTTAGTATATGTAATTTGGCACAGAATAAATCAATGGCATGTTTAAGGTTCCCGTACTTTAATATTTCAGGTCGGGACATAATTGATTCTTAATGAGGTTCTGTCTGATAACTGTCAGGCGAATTGGTCAAGAGGAAGTGAATTCGTTTCATATATGGAAAATGCAAAGGGTTGAAGTGTTGCAGAAACAGCCTTTGTATTTGCTGAAATATTTATCATAAGTTGAAACTTTACAGAGATCCGTTTAGTAAGGAAAGCGGGAAATATGGAATTGTCCAAACCTCGATGGGCATGTATTAACAACGGCAATTAGATAATTCTAAATCCTGTTTGGACAAGTTAAGTCAGAGTTAGTTACTCTGGCGATGTATCGTGTTTTATAATGTCATACACTGCAAAACTAGTCAGTCTACGGTTTGCAAGAAGCAAAGGAATCTTGACTTCGATGGAGCAGGAAGTATTCTCTCTGACAATTGTCCAGGGGACTTGTGTTTTTGACGTCCTTGAGAGACACGGAACGAAAAGGTAAGGAGACGACTCTGCTAAGTGATACGCGAGCGAATCTAGAAAGTAAAACATAGGGTTCTTAATTTCATGCAAATATTCTTTGATATGAATCTTAAGATAAATGCTTGAATGTATTTGTCTTGAATGTTATATTAATCATGTATTCTAGCAATTTCATGCATTACGTTTCATTGAAATGAGTCTTAAGATAATTCATTTACTTTTGACTTTATTTGTCTTAAATGATATGAATTGTGTATACAATGAATTGATTGTCTTTAGGTCTGTAGGATGAATTGTTAGACTGCAAATTACATAGCTAAGACGAGAAGTTAATTGTGTTTGATCTATCTGTGTAACTAAGATCAAATCTTTTTTAACCTAGAATCGGATGCATTAGCACTGGAGCAACAATGTATTGATATAATTAATTAAATTGTTACATTCTGTATACGGGGTTAGTGTTGTTCTATTCCATGTCTCTGCTCAGATCTCCATTTATTATATCCATTAATTTCACATTCTTATTATTCACTCCATCCAGGCTATAACACCACAGCCACACAGCATACTGGTTGGTTAAGTACTGATTCAAGAACATAAAAATGATGTGGATCATCGAGTGTACTATTTCTCTAAGCAAACGAAACAAGCACCTAGAAAAATTATTCCACAATTGAGAATGAATGTTTGACTTTGATATTAGCTTTGCAACATTATACAGTGTCCATTAGTTCACATATTTATCCGATTGTTGTATGAATGATCACAAATCCTTTTCTTTCATTTACAAAATGAAAACAACGCATCCGAGACTGTTGAGTTACAGTTTAATGTTGGAAGTATACAATATTGGCATTATATATGTCAGCGTAAAAGATGTGATTGAAGATGTTCTCTCACGTGCACATAAATGCTATATTGCATTATTGTGTGCATCTTTTGTGTAATTATTCCCAGTGTCATTTATAATGCATGCTACTATATAATTTAAATAGTAGCATATGCATGGTTGACAAATATGTGAAATAAAGCTATATTGTTTAAATCCTTTTGTTTATGAGCATAGTTGTCATGTATGGTAATGTGTATACTGTATGCTTAACTTTGATCCAGTTGTGTAACTTGTAAACAGGATGTTTAAGTAAGAAGATTTCAAGGACAGTTTTGTTTAGAGTTAGGCAATCTTTCTGTTTGAAATCTTGACATTGTGTTAGAGGTCAAGAGCAAATGTGTATAAATAAGAATTTAATGAACAAATAATTCATTCCTTTTGTATATCACAGTCTGTGGGAATCCTTAATCAGAGCTTGCAGTTCTGTTGCTGACAACATATGTAATTATAGAGGAATTGTGTGTTCAAAATATTAATCGGAATTACTAAAGTGCTCATTGGCTTTAAGATATCTGTGAACTCTTTCAGTGCCAGTCTGAACTGCATCATTGTATCATATCAGGCATTCATGATTATTTGAATTTATTCGGAACATTCTATATTTTTGGACGTGTAATAGCTCATTAGGAGTTTGGGGATTTAATTCACAATTCCGTACTTGTCTCATGGATTTCCACTTTGTATGTTAGAAAAATATGTTGATTTTACTTAAATTACTATATTCAGAGCTCAGGACAATTACACATCCTCTCGTCCAGAACGGTTGCAAATTGACTGGGCTGGCAACAAAATTACAGCATAATCGATTCTGAGGCGTGCAGATGCAGATTCACAGCTACAGAATACATTTGATTGCATTATCTACATTTAGCAAGCTCCGAAGTTCAAAATCTATTAACATCTGGCGTGTGCAAGTTACAAAATAACGTTTGCCTAATTTAATTCACTTGTTATCAGTCTAGAATACATCGCAAAGGAAACGAATGTGTTACACAGGTACCAGCTAGGTTCTGAAATGGCAAACTATTATGGATATATTTTGTTGCAGGTTAGCACCTAGCCTTCGATTTTTTAAAATGTAGTTTGCACTTACAGTGGCACATTTGAGTAATTTAGGAATCGTTGCGATTTGGAAAGGGTTTCCTTTTCAAAGGGCTGTCACATTTCTTTATAAGACAGATATCCTGGAAGTTAAGAGACAAAGAACGTGAACATGTTTGTGGGGTTTCTTTTGTCTGGTCAAGCAACAGTGCAAGTTGTCCCAATTCACAGGTAATATCAATACTGAAGATTTATTTATACATTCTCGTGCCAAAGGGATGATGCAAGCAGCCATTCAATAAGTATGTAATTACTTTTCACAGCACAAATGTTGGCAAGTTATATTCGATGTGAATATTTTATGTCTCGCAGGCGATTCCCACCAACATTCGCATAATACATGCTATTTTGACCTATTTTATCATGAAGATAATGTCGAGACAGTGCTAATTGGTCTAAATCTAGTTGAGGTAAGGACCTTTAAGTAGCTCCTTAAGATGGAGGCTTGACCAAGTAGATCATTTAGTATGAGAGTTGGTGGAAATTGAGACAGTTTGACGTTTTCTTTCAAATGCAAGTTACATACTTTATTCTTGTGAAACGTAATTGAAAATACTAGAGATCTTGGGCAAGAATAACAATGTCTGACCAGGCGAAAATCATTAAATTTTGTAGTTCTCTGTCTCCAGACCTCTCCCATGTATAACTCCTAAGATGTGTGATAACTCCATATCAAACTCTGAAAGATATGGGATAACTCCCATATCTAACTCCTAAAGATGTGGGATAAATCCCATATCTAACTCTTAAAGATATGTGATAACTCCCATTTCTAACTCTTAAAGATATGTGATAACCTCCATATCGAACTCTTAAAGATATATCATAAAGAGAGTATCTAACTGGTAAAGATGTGGGATAACTCCCATTTCTAACTCGTAAAGATATTGGATAACTCCCATATCGAAGTCCTAAAGATATGTGATAACTCTCATTTCTAACTCTTAAAGATAGGTGATAATTCCTATATTTAACTCGTAAAGATGTGGGATAATTAGTTGAACAGGAACATTGTAACAACTCGATTACTAAAAGGGTTACACAAAGTAATCAAGAGCCATGTTTGCAGCTGCAATTGTTTTTAGTTACACACAATTTCTCTTTTTCTATGTTTCTCTTATGCGCCATGTCTTAGACCGTCACATGTCATGATTTGCACTCATTTAAGCATTATGATATACAAAGGCACAAGTAATGTTCTGGAGAACTGTCATGTGCTGAGTATCTCGAAGATAGAGACGAGTTTCTCTTGCAACTCTCTTTATATATATATATATATATATATATATATATATATATATATATATATATATATATATATATATATATATATGAGAGGAAGAGAGAGATGGAGAATACACACCGCACTTGGTACCTGTTGGCATTTGGTGTATACGACACATCAACATATAAAGGTTATATCTTGTTATGACAAGCAGAGCCAGTGATTTGTCCGTGCACACACCACATGGAGTACAAGGTTCATGGTCCTGATTAATCGCCTCTTTGCCTGAAATCTGTACTTATTCGAATTTCCAGTTAGTTAAAGTTAAAACGAATGTGCCGATCGCTAACACTTAAGAGAATACACTAAATAAGAAACAAAGACAATGAAACATAACCAAGTGTAATTGTAATAACGCAGGTATTTTGATTGACCAAATATTATCTCCAAAAGTTACAATGAGTATAATTTTGAACTAGATAGCGACACACAGGATCTACGCTTGCTGAATGCCGTTTTGACTTTGAAGATCTTTGCATGTTATTAGTGATTAACAAGTATATTTGATCGAATCTGTGAAAATATTAAAGTTTCACCCAAGGTATGCAATATACACATTATTCGCTCAGAAAAAGAAAACCAGTATTTTCTTTATTTTTGTTATATCGCCTTGGCTATGTAAAGTGTAGTGCAGATGGTGAGCATCTGATATATTACGGTAATGTCGACTGTGTACTGGTTTTGTTCTGTAATATTGAGTGGGAACTATTCAGCGGCAACTATCTATCAACAATAGCGTCAGTGGATACAGAAATCGTTGAAGATCCTAATAAATTGACACAGCATATAAAGACAATTCTTGAACAGGTATGATGACATGATGATATGATGAATGGCTAAATAATACAAACGATAAGAGTTATACCATAAGGAATTGTACTAATACCGTGCTCTGAGAATAACAAAGGCAATTTTATTCAATTTATAAAATGGATATCCAGTTGGAAAAAATATATAATCTAAATCTCTAAAAACAATTTACCAACTACATATCTTCACTTTTAGGATGTAAAAACATAATTACCCGTTGACAGTTTTCAAAGTAGTAAAATTCCATACGAAGAAAGAAAATTTAACAAAATGTGAAAACAATATTTTATGTGATGAATTCTGTATCCTCCTTCGAGTGTGAATTCTTCAGGGAGGCTAGACTGACTTTGATTTTAAAATATTATTACACACCGCCTAATACTTTGAAATATCAACATTTAATGACAAATAAGAAAAATATACTCGTGTAAACACTAATTATCGTTGTTAATAAAATTATGAACGAATTAGAAACTGAATGGAGGACTGCATTTTGCAATTCTTTATATTAAAAGTATCATATCCAAAACGTTTTCATTTAAATTATTGATCATTTGTTTTAGATACAACTCGGACTTGTAATATCTAGAAACTCCAAGTTCTCTCTCTGTCTCTCTCTGTCTGTCTGTCTCTCTGTCTGTCTGTCTGTCTGTCTGTCTGTCTGTCTCTCTCTCTCTCTCTCTCTCTCTCTCTCTCTCTCTCTCTCTCTCAGCGTTTTCTCGTTTCTCCTTCTTATTTATATTTCCACATGGTGTCTGCTTATGTAATAGAGCTTTGCACTTGACTCGTATGCCTTACATGTATGGCCTGAGTATGATTTTTTTTCAATAAAGTCTTGTTCTGCTCTGTTCCGTTTAGCAGCTTTAAATTGTATAAAAATACTTTAATTAAATTAGCGCTTAACGACAAATGAACGGAAGAAATAACACACCTGCAACATCCATCGAAATCCAATTTAAATTTTAATGCTTTCTCTGTTCATAGTCTTTTCGGCAACTTTGAAATACGAGCAGTCAACTGTCACAGTATCTGAGCTGCTTATACACATGTTGTCAATACCATAACTTACTCACTTCCATTGCTTTGATCTTTACGAGAAGGCTAATTACCTTAACAGCGCGTGCTGACCGAGAATTATTTAAAGGATCTCGATATCAAAGGAAATGTTGAGATGTTTTTACATTCTGCAATCTATCTTTTGTAAGGCAATGAATCTTAAAACAACCACGCCTATTTATATCATACGGAGAAATATTATCTACTGATTAAAAGAAATGAAACAGCAAGTGATCGAACTTCAATGTGTTGGGTTTGCTTTAATATAGGTATTTCAGGTTTTACAACCGCTTGCTATAAACATGTGACAGATTGCGTGTATTTGGAGTAATAATCACCGGATGTCGATTGCCAGGTGCGTTCTGATTGAGTGGACAGACGAGTTCCAAATGCAAGAGTAGTAACATAGTTTGCGAGAAGGCATATATTACAGCAAAAGTCATAGTAGCAGATAGGAGGGAGGGAAAACACACCATAAATGTATTGCCCTTCCGAACGAATATCGTTTTGAGAAAGGGAGAAATATCTATAGGACTTGAAACGCATAAAATGTTTGCACAATCTAGGACAAAGCCAGTTTCTGCTTGTAGCCAAAGATAGCAAAGAACGTTTAACTCTGGGTCTCGTAGTTTTGGTTTGAAACGTGGAGCAAATCGAAACAGAAGGGAAATGGAACAGAAATACACCAGGGTATATACATCAGGATCGCACAAATAGAAGATAACAAAATGGAACTCAAATTCCGTACAAATATCCGTCAACAGGGTCCAGGAAGATACCAAAACTTCCTTGAAATCATCAGTGAGGTACGCATGTTTCAAATGCCGATGGGGGAGGAAAGAAATATATTTCCCTTCTCCTATTGCATGGGCTTAAGGGTACGAACATGATACCAGTGCTGTATGTATGTATGTATATATGTATGTATGTACGAATGTTACGACTGTTTGGTCCTAAACTAAGAAATAGAAAGAAGTGAAAACAACAGGCTTAATAAAATGAACAAATAAATGAATTTCCCAAAGTTAGAAAGTAAACTATTTAAGAGGAACTTGCTCTATTTGGAACTTAATCTCAAATAATTTATACAAGTTCTAGTACACGTCCAAATGTATGGAGTGTTCCGCATGAATTCCAGCATTGAATGATGTACCAATAGTCTTGAATATATCGATGTACCAGTAGTCTTGATGTATCGCTATGATATAATCCAGAATGTCCTTGAATGAATCCAAAGAAATCCCGAAGTAGTGATTTATCCAAAATGTCAATGAGCGCTTTGTAATTCCAATGAATATTTTTTAGATAAATAATTCCTCTCAAATTATATTTCAGTACAACAGTAAATACTTATAGGGACTGAAATTACAGGAGGAATTAACCATTTTGTTCACTACAACATTTCATAAGACCTAACGCAAAACAAAATGACCACGATGTAAGTCATAATTTCGCTTCCAGAACAATCTAAATTTCTACAAAAACTATACCTTGAACACAAATATCAGCAAAAGGAACCTACATATAACTTGAAACATGACAAAAAACAGGTTCACACCAAACCTCTATTCTCAATCATGGAAAAAGGTCTAGAAAACTTTAGAAATTAAATATACACAGCAACTACCCTCCCCCTCATAACGAAAAAGAAAGATTTATTCAATAAAGTTTTCTTTAAGATATGAGTCAAATGTAGATATGATACTATAATAAACAAAATTATGAAAGGTGACTTATGAATTATATAAAATATAAATAAAGCAATATAGTAAATCTATTGTTACAACCCTAACGTCTCAAACTAAGTAACAATAAACAAGTTTTGCAAAATTAAACAA
>JAECUM010025163.1:0-10413 GCA_016617855.1 Megalonaias nervosa | reverse complement strand
ATTAATGCCAGGATATCGTCCATTTTGTCCAATGACTGCATCCTTTTCTGTTTCTTTTAATGCATCATTTGGATTACTCCCCCCCCCCGCAAGTCGTCAACAACAATGTTAGCCGTTTAGAAGATTAAATGCACGAGTCTTACAATTTGCCAAACAAATTACCCTTGATTTGTTTATACATCTTTGACACCATAATACTTATGCTCTACACTGCGCGAACACAACAGAACAATACCCCCCCCCACGAGACAAATACAAAACAAACATCTTTTTATGCTGATGAATGTTGTCTAACAAGGATATAATTTTTAGTTCTCTTTAATTAGTTAATTGGATTCTTTTGCAAAATTGACGATAATGAAATTTTTACGCATGTTGATATCTTTGTCTAAAGTAAAGTTCATCCACTGTGTTTGTGGATTTATCATACCGGTCTTTATCATTAAAAGTTCTAATGGTTTCATAAATACAATAAAGAATTTAAAGAATATAAATATAGTGCCAATTAGCTTCTAATTATTTAGCGTATCGCTCTTTGTCACAGAAAAAGATTTGTAAAAAATTTTAAAGAATTTTTGAAATGATTATGCTGATCACTTTTTTTTATTTGACTTTATTTAATTGTATATATCTGTCCTGGGTAGGTGAGAGTGTTTTGGGACAGTCTGGTGTTGTTTTGGGGTAGTCTTGAGGTGTCTTGGAGTCTTTCCTTTGGCGATTACCGACAAGAGAAAAAAAATATCTACTGATGTTACTCGATAATTATACAATGCATAATTATGCTGATCACATTTTTAGTTTGATTTTATTTAATTGTATATATGTATCCTGGGTAGGTTTGAGTGTTTAGGGACAGTCTGATGTTGTTTACAATCGCTTACATACTTTAAAGTAGCATGCAATTTGAGAGTAGAATTTATTCTTATATTTTTTTTCTGTGCAAAATCTTTAAATAGAAATTGAATGTATTTAAACATATTTTTTGCAACAAGAGTTTTAATAACTAGTTATGTATGTATGTATGTATGTATGTATGTATATGTATGTATGTATGTATGTATGTATGTATGTATGATTCTTGAAGTTATAAAACAGAACAAAGTAAGAGAGGAAAAAAACTGACCCATTTCATTGCATGTTATATAGACTGAAAATGTTACAGTATAATAAAATCTGATCCCGTTCCGTGTTTAAAGGTCAATATTAATTCAAATGTTTCCCTGTTTGGAACTATTTCATCTTCCGCATCATCGCGTCCGTTGCCTAGTTACCAAGCACTTCAGCGGAAGTGATTATTCAAGAGTGGTCGTTGGAAGCTTCCTCGTATAAGCATTCATATTTGGAGGGAATATCGGAAAATGTACGAAGAAGATTCAGAGGGGCCTAGGGCGACCTTTGAAATCTACAAGGCCGAAGCAGATTCGTTATACAAGCAAGGGGGATATAAGAAAGCTATAGAAAGCTACACAATGGTACTGTGATGTCATATTGTGTCGCATTTTTTGTATGATGGGGGTGGGGGTGGGATGGAGGCTGCGGGCGGGGGCACTTGATTTTTGTCAGCTAAAAAGGGGAAATGATTGATACCCCCCACTGCTGGTATAGGTGCCTGTTAAATATTCAGGGTAAAGTGGTGTTGTATCTCGTAAAATACTCTTATTTCTATCTAATGAAACTATGAATGCATAAACATAGTGATGATTATACTCCTTTTTATCTGTCTATTTCTAATGATGAACAGTTTTCGTTTTTGCATTATGTTGCAAAAATGCAAATTTTGTAGAGAAATGTGAAGTCTGTGACTATTTGCTCCTCCCTAAATGTTGTGACTTTGATCGATAAATTTTGTATTTAAAATCATTCTTATATGTTTATGTAATAAATCTAAACTTTATTCAGTCTCTTCTAATATCATATCAACATCTTGACATTTAAGACAATCCTTTCAATTATTTTCAAGTCAACAATGTTAGTGTTTGGTTTGGTAAACCCGTATTGCATTATTAGTTACTGGGATCTGCAGTAGCTCAGCTGGTAGAGTGCCAGACTTGTTATTCAAGAGTCATGAGTTCAATCAGATATGGCTGCATCACTGGTTTTACACAGAATGTTATTGATTCTGTTCAGTAAACGATTCCCATTGGCTAGTAATATATTGATAATATTCTAAACCATTTAAAATTTAATTTTCTAACCAAGTTCACTTTTGGTCAGCTGAGACATTGTGAAGAGTGATTACCTTAACCCAAGTGCATACCATGCCAGTGTCCACTGACACTATGTTGAGGCTCTATGGCCTTAAATCAAGTAACAGAAAAGAGTGTAAACCAAAAAGTTTTGTTAAATTCAGCAAATAATTTATTTCCCTAGAATACAAAGTGAAATTTTAAAAAGAACTTATAGTATTGTGAATTAAATCCTAAACAGTCCTAGATATTATAACACAAGTCCCAAAGAATAAAGTTCAAATTAAATTCCAGTGGTATTCCAAATAATACCCTCACTGAATGTGCTGATGTGGGGCTTGTCTTTGAATGTGTTAATATGCCAGTGGTCTAGAGTGTGTAGATGTGCCATTAGTCTTTTGATGTTTCACAGTAATATAATCCAAGTGTCCAGGTCGGAATTGACTATAACTCCAAATTAATGTTTCTGTCCAAGAATATTATCAAGCACTTTATATTCCAGTGAAAAATATTTTGAATAAATAAATAAATCCAAATCAAAACTAAACACAACAATAAAAATGATTCTGCTTCAGATGTTATGGCAGGAATTAATAAATTTTCAAGTAAACAACATTTTATAAAAAACTAAGACAATAGTAGAACCTGGAAAGGGTCAAAAGCTCATTTCTAGAACAATCTAAGTTGTTAAGATCTGTTACTAAAATTATAATAAAGAATATGGTAAACATCAGGTACAGCAGTTTATCCATGGGGTACCAGTGTCCTTGATTCTGATTAAGATAATTATCCTAATATTTAACCTACCCTTATATAGAAATACTAGCCATGTAATATGCTGTTTACAAAACAAATGTCCTAATCAGGTACACCATAAACTTGATTTTGTACAAGTCAGTTACAAAATACAATTATACATAACAGATAATCACAGAGAGAAAAATATAAGAAACAATACAAATTAAATATACATAACAATTTACACATTCCTTTTGAGACAGAAGTGTTTTAATGTTAACTGAAATTATTAACCTTATAATGACATACCACCTGAGAAATCTTAGACTTTCTAACAAAATGTGGCTTGTGTAAAGAAAAATTTGAATATAAATTTGAAAGATTTTACATGTGTTACCTTTATCTTTTATTTTATATATATTTTATAAAATTTTAACATATTGCTGTTCAATTTTTCATGTGTTCATTAATTTTCCTAGATTTTTGTGCAATTCAATTTAACATTTGGTAAGCTTTACACTTAGGTGGCACCAAATAGCCTCTAATGCGCATGCATACATTCAGCATGCAGTGTGTTGCCACAGGCAAAATGTGAAGATAAAATATTATGCTTGTAATAACTCAGTTTTTCCATTTGTAATATTAAGTAACAAACTTTTAATTTTTGGGATGATTTCATCCTCCTTCAGAATAATTAAATGCAATATACTTTTTTAGACATAGCGGGGCAGTAATATTAAAGTCATATTTTATCCAGCATTGATGAGTTTTTCGATTTTAGGACTGGTACAGACTGCTTCCCAGATGATGTTGGTAAACAGCATCACTTGTGCCCTCACATGTGTTATGTGACCAGAAATATTGTTACTGACAGGCCTAAATAACCACTAAAGTGATTCATTAACCTGGGTTCAGCCAAATTCCAGACATGAAATTATTCTTTATAATAATAATAATAACAAATGGTTACTAACACACCCTAGATACAGAATAAATCTAAAAACAGAGATGTTGTTGATGGTGACCTCTTTGAATCTTTGACATGCATTGATTCTTGTGCACCACAGGATTCTGCTCAGTCCTGTATTATTTATAGGCTATATAAATTATCTCTCCCTATGAGGCAATTCACAAGTATGCCATTCCACATATGATATTTTTGTTGTATATTGAAAACACTGAGTTCTACAAAATGACTTAGAACCAATGCTGAGTGGGTCTAAATCTAGGGTGTGTTGTTCAATGCAGAGTTGGTCTAAATCTAGGGTGTGTTGTTCAGTGCTGAGTGGGTCTAAATCTAGGGTGTGTTGTTCAGTGCTGAAACAATGCTATACAATGATCACTCTGTATGTGGCACACCACCTGTTTTATTATATATGTATAGTCTTCAAAAAATAAAAGAGAGTCCTTACCTTAATTTAAAATGACACGAAATGGGGTTCACACAAAAGTTGAATCACCACCAAAAGCCAATTCCTTCTAGCTTTTTTGAAATAAAACCCCAGCAATATGTTCCAGGCCCTTGAAATTGCCTCAGATCAGTATAGTAATTCAAGTTGGTATTAAAACACTAGTCGACTTGTACTATGCCTGAGATGTAGACTGGCTAGAAATGTGCACTAAATTCGATGTTAGAGAAGCTATATCTGCCTTCTTTAGAAAGGAGATGTGCATGAAAATGGACTTGTATTCTACTACAAGGAGTAAAGTACGTTGTGCTTCTACAACAAAAACATTTCGTTTGGTCAAAACATTTAAGGATTTTAAAGTAGAAATATTGTACAAATGTCATCAGCCTGCAGTAGCAGATAAATTTACATAGAGTGTTACGAATACTGATCAGTTTTAGAACTCTTTCTTTGTGAGAATGACTTTTTATTGGAACAGCATAAAACAAGAAAACTCTTCATGTGGAAACAGTGCAAGACATCGAAGAAGAAATTTTGTGTCCCTAATGAATATCCTTCCCCGCCCAACATCATTTGCATTGTGGCAGATGGCCACGTACTATGTGTTTGAACATCTTGGGTGAATCAAGTTTCTGGTCATATCACCAAGACACAACTTATGCTGTTTGATCCTGAAGTTGGCCTCATTTTGAGTTATCATGAGACATTTTGTTCCAGACCTGTTGGTTTAGGCTTTTCAAATTTCAAATATTTAACATTCTATATTTAATCTGGCTATTTCCTTAGTATATGAGGTAAAAATACCATGAGGCATTTTAGCAAGGTTCTTAACAAATTTGGATTATGGTGGATGTGGTATTATGATAGAAGCAAAATTATCACTGTGAGAGTTTATTTAAAACCAGTATTATTGAATATCTGGGATGAAAAGAATATCAATGGTGCATTTTGTTGAATGAAGTTCACCTTCCTCTTTCTTTCTCTGACTTAAATGACAACACTATGTGTACAATTTCACCTTTATTGCGTGTGCGTTTGTCTCATGATTTCAGGGGTGTAAGATGAATATCAAAGGATTGTACAAAACTTTAGCTATATTCTAAAATTATATTTTTGGAATTATTTTGCTAAAGTTACAACTATTCAAAGTACAAGTTTTAGCCCAGGTTTGTCACAAACAGCTAAGATTATTGTAAAAGTAATGTGTTAAGCATAATTAAAAAAATTTTTATTTTTATTGCCTATTTAATTGGAGACAATTTATTAGTTATAATTATGTTTCTTTCAGTGCAAGAATAAGTTAACAATGCTTTAGTTTTATAAAATAAAAAATGAGCAAAATATATTAAATTTTGTTCATGTGTTAAGCTTAAATTGATATTTACAATATACTTTTTAGGCCTTAGAACTGCAAGAAAATGATAAGAACTGCCTGGTGTCCCGGTCCAAATGCTACCTAAAGCTGGGAGATGTGGAGAATGCCTTGCAGGATGCCGAAGCAGCCTTAACTGAGGACAAAACATTCCACAAAGTAGGAATATCTCCTGTCAAAGGACTCGACACAATAAGGCAGAAAATATTTAAGTCCATTTAATTGCAGTAAATAACTTGATAAAGTGGATGCGATGCCATGATATTGTAAGAGGTGACAGATGGGGTCATGTAGCTGCAGCAGGTCAGTTTTTTTTGTCGGGACTTGAGACTGATAGAGTATAGGTTTAAGTCCTACTTTTGGATTAGCCCCAGGGATGGCAACTGTTGTGTGCCCTTGGGCAAGGCACTTTGTTGCAATTGCCCTGGCACTAAATAACTTACATGTGCTGCTGTGCTGTAAAACACCAAGCCAAAGTAAAAGTGTGGATGTTTATATTCCATTCCACAAATAAGGTAGGGGCGGATAGTATTAAGCCCAAAAAAATTGTGTGTTTCCTTTTACACTGGTTTAAAATTAGGGTAGGTAGGTTTTTTGTTGTTTAAGCATCATATATATTATAATGATTATTATATATATAACGTACAAAGTGCTTCAAGTACTAGCAAAACTGGCTCAGTCAGATGCACAAATCAATTTCAAATTTTTATAATTTATATTTTTTCTAAAAATTTTTTTTTAGGGTCAACACCAAAAAAACAGACATTTGTCTGATTGGAAACACATTTTTTTTGGTGTGTGTGCCTTGTCATATATTCATGCTTGTAAATCAATTCCAGCTGCAAATAACATAGACCCTGATCTATGTCACATAATGCACTGGCAGATCAAGGTCTGTTTTGTTTGTTATAGTGATTACTCATAGCAAACTCATAGACCCAGATCTTCATTGAATTATGCGACAGCAGATCTGGGTCTGTGCAGTTTGCAGTTAGTCTCAGCTTGTGGGTTTGTATATAATTCATATGGTTTGAGTTTAGGGGAGGGGCATTTGTGTGCCACTTAACACATTTCTACTTCTTTTTAATCATTATCAATCATTCTAATTAGAGCATTATGCCCTTGTTTTTATATTTTATTGAATAAAGATGAATTGGGGGATAGTACTATTTTCATAGGATTTTTGGATTTCAGCGATAGTAGGTAAAACAAATTGGCAATAATATGCGACTACATTTAATGTCCTGAAATCCACAGTATGATACATGTAAACCAGTCTCTACTTAATGTCTAATTTTTGAAGGTTTGATGAAGATATTGTCAAAAATTCATGTTAATCTTGATGTAATTGATTATAACAGAATTTAGTATTTATTATACTAAAGATCTGTAAACCCAAAAGTTCATAGTTTTATAAGTAACCCACGTTATTTAATTTTAAAAGACCTGACTATGGGCAATCTATTTTCATATGAATGAAGATTGTTCCTCGTGCCTGTTATGTACAAAAATGTTCTGTTTTGCTTCAGCAAAATATTTTCTGCAAGATACTGGTGGGACTATTTATCCAACAATTTTAGCAGTATCATTGAACATACCAAACTGATGTGGTGATTGTGTGATAAAAGTGACACCAAAGAATCAATTTTACTTGCTGTATTTATTGAATGTTAAGTTATGAACACGAATTCGTTGGATATGTAACAGGATATCATTTTGTATTTTTTCACAAGGGTATGAGAAGTGAATAATCATCAACATGAAATATTTAAGTTGATAAAATTTGTGTACATTGATTTTTTGCAGCTTAGTGGGTTATTGTTCTTAATTGACTTTTTGCAGCTTAGTGGGTTATTGTTCTTAATTTGGGTTGTTTAACTTTTCGTGTCCTTGGCAAGGATTTTTCTTTCCTATCTGGTCATTGGAAACACTCATGGTCTAAATATATCATCTGTTACGTATATGTAATTAAATTGCTTGTGTGTTAGTTTTAAAATTCTTTTTTATTTTATTTTTGTTTC
Source organism: Megalonaias nervosa (assembly GCA_016617855.1). Classification (NCBI taxonomy): domain Eukaryota; kingdom Metazoa; phylum Mollusca; class Bivalvia; order Unionida; family Unionidae; genus Megalonaias; species Megalonaias nervosa. Next base: position 2,687 of record JAECUM010025163.1, on the reverse strand, counting down.
ATTACATTTTATTGTAATGATTATTTTCACGGGATTCGTTATTCTCTTTCAGTAATTCTATTTATATAAAACGTAAAAGATGTTCCATTAGCATTATTTTTAGTTCACCCTGGTGTGCGGTAGAATAAACACTACGTGAAAACGATTGGCTACTGCCAACGTCAGTTCAGTCTGTGTGTAGTCTGAATAAACAATCTTTTATTTTTAAATTTATTTCAGAGTGAGAATCTAGATAGAGCTGTTCTTGCTATGTGACAAATTTCATATTTTCTATTGCGTTGTTCAAGTGTTAAGAGACCATGTGACCTATCACGCGAGAACGGGATGATATTTTAGATGGATTTAATACCCTTTCTGAGAGCTTTTCAGTCAGTTGTATTTTTAAAACCTTGAGGGCTGGAGAGGTTTCTATTTTTGAAACCAGATTGTTTTTGAAGTTCATTTGTTTTTGGGTTTAATAATTTATTCTCTAGAAAACCAAACTAGTGTAACTTTTTTATAAAAGTTCTGAGAGAAAGAAATTCAATGGAAATTTATTCTGGAATTATTTGGAAACATTAACTATGATTCAAATGAGGAACTGTTGCCATTTGTACAACGACCACATCTGATGTCATCACCTTCCATATTGGAACGTCGTCGAGATTCGAACCTGGATTCTATTAGAGCTATTTAGTGATAGGATTTTTTTGTGATTTTCAACCTTAGGATTAAATTTTGGATTATATTCACAAACCGTCTTATTTCCAATTTTTACATTGTTTTCTAGGGAAATAAATTATTTTGTTAAAATATACAGAGCTTGTTTACTTCACTCTTTTCTCTTGTTATTATTGTACGAGCCTACACGTAACAGGAGAAAATTGGGGTTGCTCGTCCTTAGGATATATGAATTTTGGTGAAATATTTCTGAAAATTGTTTTTTGAAATTTAAATTCCCCTAGTTTTCAAATCCCAAGTACTGTTTTACATTTTGTTTGAAATCTTTAGTGAAAACAACAGGCTTTCATTCACAATATCATCAAAAGTAGAGAATTTTTTTAATTTTACCAAGGAGTGTTTGAAAATTTTGAAAATGGAAGTCCAGCTAAAAAAGTTGAATTAGAGATAAGACAGGTTCAGTTTCAGATAGAAAAGATACAAAAGGAAAAAGAAATGGAAATAATGGAGTTATAATTTAAAGAAAGAAGGGAAGAAATGCAAAGGCAATTTGAAGAAGGACAGAAAGAAAGACAAATACAATTTGAGGAAGAAAAATTAGATATGCAAATGCAAAGAGAAATTCGGTTAAAAGAATTAGAGCTGGCAAAAGGAAAACACTCCCCTACTTTTGATGTTATAAGAAATATCAAGTTAGTACCCCCTTTTCTGGAAGAAGAAGTAGATAGATATTTTCCTTATTTTGAAAAAGTTGCTGAAAATTTCAAGTGGCCAAGGGAGTACTGGACTCTGTTATTGCAGTGTGTACTTGCTGGTAGAGCTTGTAATATTTACATTTCACTGTCACTGGAGCAGAGTGCTGACTATGATGTTGTTAAGGACTGTATTTTGAAGGGTTATGAGTTAGTCCCTGTGGCTTATTGGCAAAAATTCAGGAATTCTAGAAAACCAACTGACCAGACCTATGTCGAATTTGCATGGGAAAAAGCACAACAATTTGATAGGTGGTGCTCTTCTAGAAGGGTCAGTAAAGATTATGAAAGTCTCAGACAACTCATATTACATAGAGTTCAAAAACTCTGTTCCTAATGACATTAAGAATCATCTTGAAGAGCATAAGATTGAAACCTTGGAAAATGCTGCTCTTGCTGCTGACAAGTATTCCTTAACTCATAAAGTTCCTGTTGTAAGCAAATCTTTCACTTGAGTCAGCAGTCTACTGGTAGAAAGGTATTTCAGCCCAATACAGCTCCTCCTAAAACTCAATCTGGCACAACTTCTATAAATCAAGTTTCTGATAAACTTGATTCAAAATCCTTGTCTATTCCTACGTGTACCTATTGCAAGAAAATAGGACAAGTTATTTCTGATTGCTTTAAATTGAAATATGGGCATCAGAATCAAGATAGACCTATCCCAAATGCTCTTATTTCTAAGAGGTCAAGGTCACGGTCATGTATTGAAAGCAATACATTTGTTGGGTCTAATAAACCCCCGTCTGATCTTATTATGGAGAATTATGAACCATTCATGTTGAAGGGTTCTGAATCACTCTTGGGTGATTCGGCCAATCCTATTCCTATTAAAATTTTAAGGGATACAGGAGCTTCTCAGTCTTTTATTATCAGGTACTTTGCCTTTTTCTGAGAAGTCCTGTTCTAATGAGAGTGTTCTCATTCAGGGAGTAGAGTGTGGCTTTGTTAATGTTCCTCTCCATTCTGTAAATTTGTCATCAGACTTAGTTTCAGGACCTGTGACAGTCGGCATAGTGTCTAACTTACCCGTTGAGGGCATTCATTTGTTGCTAGGCAACGACCTAGCTGGAGACAAGGTTGTGGTTAATCCACTTGTAACTGACAAGCCTTCTGTGGATCAGAAAGTTGATTCAATTGAAAAAGAATACCCTGAGTTATACCCAGCTTGTGCAGCTACCAGAGCTATGTCAAAGAAAGCTCTTGAGAATGATTTTAATAAGGAAAATATTCCTTTAGCTGACACATGTATTGGTCAGGCTTTTGATGAGGTCA
>JAECUM010025162.1:0-22125 GCA_016617855.1 Megalonaias nervosa | reverse complement strand
TGCAAAGATAATATTTTTACTGGATTTGACATTTTTTCCCAGTAAATTTAGTTCAGTACTTTTAGCCTGATTAAAACGTAATAGATTGCTACATTATATTTTTAGCTAGTTCCTGACCTTGGTTCTGATTTCGTAAACACCAAGTGAAAATGATTGGTCATTACCAAGGTCATGTTCAGCCCACGTGTTAGCTCTGTTGTACACAGCTGTTTTTAAATTCATTTCCAGTGTGGGAATCAATGATTCTTAGCTAGGACTATTCTAGCCTACGTGCTAATTGACTTGTAGTGAGTGACCATGTGACCCATCACGCGGGCTTGAAATTACGTTTTAGTTGGGTTTAATTCTCAATCTCAGTGTTTCTGAGTCAGTTGTAAATAATACCTTGAGGCTGAAAGGTATTCCTGTTGTTGCCATATGAATTGAGTTTTTTTTATTTAAAATAATTTATTCACCCTGGAAAATACTCTTCTTCATCGAAATTCTTGGACAAAGACATTTACGAAATTATTCGGAATTCTAAAGCCGGAATTATATTCTTGGTGACTCAACAAGGAACTGTCGACACATCAGCACAAACTGGTTATAGAGGACGTCATCGCCTTCCATCTTGGAACTTTATTGAGATTAGAACTTGGATTCAATTAGAACTTTTTAGTGATAGGACTTATATTTTTGAATTCTAGGATTAATTTTTGGATTATATTCACAAACCGTAAATCCTTTTTCATATTTTTACCTTATTTTCTAGAGAAATAAATTATTTTGTTAAATTTACAAAGCTTGTTGACTTCACTCTTTTCTTTTGTTACTTTTGTACGAGCCTACACGTAACAAAGGAAAATTGGGGTTCTCGTCCTTGGGCTATATGAATTTTGGCTAAAATATTTCAAAAAAATTGTTTTTGAAATTTAAATTTCCCTAGTTTTCAGAATATTTAAAATCCCAAGTACTACTTCATATTTTGTTTGAAAGTTTTAGTGGAATCAATAGGCTTTTTTCATAGTGTCATAAAAAGTGGAGACTTTTCTTTCTAGTGCTACTCAAGAGCAGTTGGATAGTTTGAAAAAAGATGAATTGCTTGAACTTGCCAGAAAATACGATCTTTCTGAGGCAAAAGCTTCTTTCAGGAAACAAGAAATGAAAAATATTTTGATCCAGGATTTGGTAGACAAGAATGTTTTCGATAAAAGTGTTTTGGGTTCGATCAGTAAGTCTGCATCAGACTCTGATATAAAAGTAAAGGAATTAAAATTAAAATACAAGATTGAATTAGAGTTAAGGAAGCTGGAACTTCAGAAAGATATAGAAAAAAACAAATGCAATTGCAATTTGAGAAAGAGGAGAGAGAGAGAAACAATTGCAGCTGCAATTGGAGAAAGAAAAAGAACAAATGCATTTACAAAAAGAAGAAAAACAAATGCAGTTGCAATTTCAGAAGGAGGAGAGAGAGAGTAACAATTGCAGTTACAATTTGAGAAAGAGGAGAGAGAGAGACAGGAAAGAGAGAAAGATAAACAAATGCAATTGGAGTTACAGAAAGAACAGATACACTTACAGATGCAAAAAGAGAAGGATGAAAGGGAATTTCAAATTAGAATGAAAGAAATGGAGCTGGCAAGTGAAAAGCACATTTCCACTTCACATACAAATTCAAGTTTTGATATTACAATTAATTTTTGGCTAGTACCCCTTTTTAGCTAAAAAGAAGTAGACAAATATTTTATTTATTTTGAAAAAGTTGCTGAAAATTTGAAATGGCCAAGGGAGCATTGGATTCAATTATTGCAATGTGTACTTTATGGCACAGCCAGAAATATCTATGCATTCCTGTCAGTACAGCAAAGTTCTGACTATGATTTGGTCAAGGAATGCATCTTAAAGGGTTATGAGTTAATTCCTTTGGCTTGTCGGCAAAAATTCAGGAACTATAAAAAAGAAGCTGGACAAACTTATGTCGAATTTGCAAGAGAAAAAGAGCAGTTACTTGAGAGATGGTGCTTAGCCAAGAAAGTTGAACATGATTATGAAAATATCAAACAACTTGTATTACTTGAAGAGCTCAAGAACTGGGTCCATAGTGACATTAAGACTTACCTTAAAGTGCATAAGATTGAAACCTTGGAAAATGCTGCTCTTGCCTCTGATGAGTATTTCTTAACTCATAAAGTTCCTGTTGTAGGCAAGTCTTTCACTCAGCAGCCTACTGGTAGAAAGGTATTTCAGCCTAATACGACTCCCACTAAAACTTATTCTGGCACAACTTTTAACACTCAAGCTTCTGATAAACTTGATTCAAAATCCTTGTCTCTTCCTACGTGTACCTATTGCAAGAAGAAAGGACATGTTATTTCTGATTGCTTCAAATTGAAATATAAGCATCAGAATCAAGATAGACCTATCTCAAATGCTCTTATTTCTAAGAGATCACGGTCACGGTCATGTATTGAAAGCAATACATTTGTTGGGTCTCAAAAACCCCAGTGTGATTTTATTATGGAGAATTATGAACCATTCATGTCAAAGGGTTCTATATCACTCTTGGGTGATTTGGCCATTCCTATCCCTATTAAAATTTTAAGGGATACAGGAGCTTCTCAGAGTCTTTTTTTATCAGGTACTTTGCCTTTTTCTGAGAAGTCTTCTTCTAATGAGAATGTTCTCATTCAGGGCGTAGAGTGCGGCTTTGTTAATGTTCCTCTCCATTGTGTATATTTGTCATCAGACTTAGTTTCAGGACCTGTGACAGTCGGTATAGTGTCGTCTTACCCGTTGAGGGCATTCATTTGTTACTAGGCGATGACCTAGCTGGAGACAAGTTTGTGGTTAATCCCCTCGGAACTGACAAGCCTTCTTTGGATCAGAAAGTTGATCCTATTGAAAAAGAATTCCCTCCTTTATACCCAGCTTGTGCAGTTACAAGAGCTATGGCAAAGAAAGCTCTTGAGAATGATTTTGATAAGGAAAATATTCCTTTAGCTGACACATATATTGGTCAGGCTTTTGATGAGGTAATTCTCACTCCTTGTTTGGATCAATCAAAAGGTATTGATCACAATGATCCTCTTTTAATTACTAATTTTTTTTTTCTAATCAGGGTGACAAACGACAGTCACTTGTCGTCGAACAGGAAAATGATCCTGAGATCTCCTTTTTGTTTCAGAGGGTCATTGAAACTGAAGCCACTGAAGTACCTGTCTGTTATTTCATTAACAATGAAATTCTTATGAGAAAATGGAGACCTCCCGACGTACCTGCTGGTGACGAGTGGTCAGTGAACTATCAAATTGTAGTTCCAAAATCTTACAGACAGGAAATACTTAGTCTGGCCCATGAATCTCCTCTGGCTGGTCATTTAGGGATAAATAAGACTTATCACAAGATCTTGACTCACTTTTATTGGCCACAAATGAAAAGCGATGTTTGTTAATACTGTAGATCTTGTCACACTTGTCAAATGGTAGGAAAACCCAATCGGAAGATACCTAAGGCTCATCTGCAACCTATTCCTGCATTTGACGAACCATTTAGCAGAATTATGGTAGATTGTGTTGGTCCCTTACCTAAGACCAAGTCTGGCAACCAATATTTGTTGACCATTATGTGTGCGTCAACGAGATTCCCAGAGGCAATTCCTTTGAGGAATATTAAAACCAAAACTATAGTAAAAGCTTTGATGAAGTGTTTTTTTTTACTCAATTTGGCCTTCCCAAATCTGTCCAATCGGATCAAAGGTCAAATTTTATGTCTGGAATTTTCCAGCAAGTTATGTATGAATTAGTCATTCAACAATTCAAATCTTCTGCCTATCACCCTGAGAGCCAAGGGGTTTTAGAAAGATTTCATCAGACTTTGAAAAATATGATTCGATCATATTGCTTTGATACTGGTAAAGATTGGGATGAAGGCATTCATTTACTTTTGTTTGCTGTTAGGGAGACAGTTCAAGAATCTTTAGGATTCAGACCCTTTGAACTAGTTTTCGGACACACTGTGATTGGACCATTGAAGTTGCTGAAAGAGAAATTTCTTTCTAATGAAGATACTGAACTTAATCTTCTCGACTGTGTTTCTAATTTTAAGTATAAGTTGTCAAAGACTTGTGAGGTCGCAAGAGCGAATCTGCACTCTACTCAGTCAAAAATGAATTTAAGATATGATAAAAACTCAAAGGGAAGGAGTTTTCAGGCTGGTGATAGAGTTCTAGCTCTCTTGCCCATTCCACAAAATCCCCTTCAGGCCAAGTATCATGGTCCGTATACGGTTGAAAAGAATGTAAATGATTTAAATTACATCAGAAATTCTCCTGGGAGGCGAAAACAAAAGTCATTACCAAGGTCATGTTCAGCCCACGTGTTAGCTCTGTTGTAAACAGCTGTTTTTAAATTCATTTCCAGTGTGGGAATCAATGATTCATGTGACCCATCAAGCGGGCTTGAAATTACGTTTTAGTTGGGTTTAATTCTCAATCTCATTGTTTCTGAGTCAGTTGTAAATAATATCTTGAGGTTTAAAGGTATTCATGTTGTTGCCATTTGAATTGAATTTTTTATTTAAAATAATTTATTCACCCTGGAAAATACTCTTCTTCATCGAAATTCTTGGACAAAGACATGTACGAAATTATTCGGAATTCTAAAGCCGGAATTATATTCTTGGTGACTCAACAAGGAACTGTCGACACATCAGCACAAACTGGTTATAGAGGACGTCATCGCCTTCCATCTTGGAACTTCATTGAGAGTCGAACTTGGATTCAATTAGAACTGTTTAGTGATAGGACTTACATTTTTGAATTCGAGGATTAATTTTTGGATTATATTCACAAACCGTAAGTCCTTTTTCATATTTTTACCTTGGTTTCTAGGAAAATAAATTATTTTGTTAAATTTACAAAGCTTGTTGACTTCACTCTTTTCTTTTGTTACTTTTGTACGAGCCTACACGTAACAATATAGATTCGATCTTATCTCCATGTTATCGACATCCATTACTATAGTGGACTTAACGAGTTATCTGATTTGGCAGCGGTGAATGGTTTTGAGAAGTTAAAAGCGCAATTTTTATTTCGTTATTTTTACTCGTGAACCGACAAATAAAAACTATAAACTGCTAAAACTACAGGTTCACTGTTTTTGTGCGGCTAACCGGTTTATGTAATTTTGATCCATTTCGTATACTAAATTGTCCTTGTGCAACATTTTACCTGAGATCGAAAGAATAAGCTTCTTTTCTGTGCTTAAAGTGACTTTTCTGTAGGCATGAAAAATCAAAGTATGGAGGTGTGTGTGTGTGTGTGTGTGTGTGTGTGTGTGTGTGTGTGTGTGAAGAAAAGACAGAACTGGTTTTAATAAACATGAAAGGGTTCCTGACATATCGAATTTTATCAAAATCGACTGTTGGTACTTTGTAAGGTTTGTGACAAAAAAGGTGTTTTAGCATCATTTTGAATTTTCTCTATACAAATTTGCACTATTGTATCAGCAAATGTGTTGATTGCTTTCAAATTAGAAATACTAATGGTACAATATGAAACAGTTTCACGGGGTAAAAAAAAAAACAACCAAAATGAACTGTTAAAAAGCAATAAATTCACAAATATAAATTTTGTGTATATCAGCCAGGTATTAAATAAACATTGACATAATCCAGATTTGTTTCTAAAAGTCTAATCAAACTTAATTTATAATTTTCTTTTTGCCGGTACAAATACTTTATGTTTTAACCCAAGGTTATGGCTGCCATAGTAACCAAATTAACAAACTGTGTTCAAATATAATTACCATCAAAAACTGGTTTTCATTGTTGTTTACATGAGTTTTTGATTTCTTTTCTACCTCTGCTTTCTCTTTATGAGACATGAATAAATTTATTATCGGATATTCAAATTTTGGCTGTCATGGCAACATAATTTCATAAATCTAAATTATTTTTTTTTACGCTGGTGTAAATGTCTAAAACTAACCACGATAATTTGATGAAATCTGCTTTGGTTCATTTTCGGGGTTGGAAAAGGCTTTTTATTTATCCTAATGAATTCAACCACAAAGCAGGGCGGAATACTTACGAAAGAAAATGGTCGGGCTTAAATTTTACAGATTTTTAGAGAATTTAATGCATATTTCCATGTGGTGTGCTTTCACGCTTTGAATGTTACGTAAATTAGCCTTTTTAAAAACCGGCATTGCCACTAAGTCACCCCCACCCCCACGCAAAGATTAATTCTGAGGGCCCGCTCCCAATAAAAAGAATTATTTAAAGGGAATTTGTGCCCACTACTGGGCCAGCCCTCTGACTCCCCAGGTTGATTTTACATCACTGGTCATACCCCTCTGTCTATCCTTATCCTCCGGGATCCATTTCCTGGATCGTAACTTGGAAACTTGACAATTCCCTTGCTCGTGTTCATACATACACTTTCTCGGAATGGAAAGACCAGATCATTTGCGCGTTACATTCACCCCATGCTACTGACCTGTCGATCATAAACTGGAAATTATTCATAACCCATTCTAAAGGGATATATGTCAAAAGGGATCAACTTATGCAGTCAGTATCGGTTCTTTTAGTCTGTTTTTACCACTTGGAGTAAATGCCCTGGGTCAAAACTTGGACAAATTAAGATCTATACCATAATTAAAAATTGGACAAAAGGATTATTTATGAGAGACGGGTTTTTAGTTTTGTGGAAATCGAATTCAAACACATGACCAAGCAATTTGATATTCCTCTTTTTTATCTGTGTGCACACCTCCAGACCTCCGAGCTATGAGATAATTAGTAGGACTACGAGGTGAACGTAGCCACCCATACCACCACCCCTTCCAACAGAAAAACGAGTTTTATACCTGCAAATAGTCACCCACCCCCATACAGTTTTTATATTATATGTGTATGTATATTTTAAACAGTAAACAAAGCAAACAACTGCGCCCCCCCCCAAAAAAAAAACCCCAACAAAAAACAAAACAATAGAAAACAACAATTTGGAGCAAATAATTTTGAATGGGGCTTAATTTTTGAACGGATATACTGCTTTAGATTCCGTTGCGAGGTTTCTACTGTTGTCTATCCCAGGGCCTGAAATAAATTCGAATAAGACTTGAACTTCCGGCCTTGGCATTGCCTTCTTTGGCTGGTTTCCTGGTCTTTCATTGAATTTAATTGCGATCCTTGCCTTGGATTGCCCTATTGCTTCCATTTCTTTTACACCAGTCTGTAATACAATTATTGTAAAAGTGATTTAATTTATTTATACGTTTATAATTGTTGAGGACTAGCAATCCTTTTGATAAAAATTGAGTTATTCATTCAAAGTGAAACTTAGTGTTTAAAACACAAAAATAAAACACCAATATATAGAAGGAATAAAAACCGAACTTTTGTCTACTGTGTGCTTGCATGATGTGTGTCTATCTTAAATCACAATAGTCGGCACTCCTCTTGGATTGTGTTGAATTTGCGTGCCGCCTTGATAGCATATTCCCTTCAAACTGGACCCTTTATTTTAAGATATAACCTCCCCTTTCCCGACTTCCTCCTTTTTATGACTACTTTAATTCAAGTTTTGGTACAATTTGAATTTAAAAGAGGCATGTAGTCTGAGTACAGGCAGCATCGCGGCGAGGACTCTGGTTCTTTCAACAACTCGCACAACAATGGAAACGCATCAAGGACATACTAGTCAATCCTGTACAGATGAAACCCTTGACGCACCCTGAACGAAAAATGAACAATACCAAGATGTCATCATGCATTTGTTAAAAACCCTTTGAAACTCATGATGGTCATCGTCGAAAAGTAAGGAACCACTGCAAGATCACAGGAGCGTTTACTGGGATATTCATGCCGGTTGTAATGCCTCTTTAATGACCCACCGTTTCTTCCCGGGATCGCGCATAATCTTCGCGGTTACGACGCACACTTCATCGTGGCTTCGTTCAGTGATCCACGGGTGAAGGCCGTTCTGGACACTACAGGAAAACAAATTAAGGTAATCCCGAACAATTTCGAAAAGTACATGTCGGTGACGATAGGCTCCTTTAGATTAATTGATTCGTTCCAGTTCATGGTGTCGTCGCTGGAAGAACTCACGAGAAACTGCCATGCATTCGTCAACCTGGAAAAGGAATTTGGAGCCCATGCAGATCTACTTAAACAAAAGGAATTTATGCGTATGAATACATCGATGCATGGTCACGATTCGATTAAACCTCCTTGCCACCCATCGACGACTTCTGTTCCAGCTTAAATTTAACTCCTATCACCGACAACGAGTACCAGTGCGTGAACAAGATATGGAACGAATTAGACTTCAAAACTCTTCGAGATTATCACGACCTGTACTTGTTCATGTTTACGGAAAAAATGACACGTGGTGAAATCTCCGTCATCAGCAAAAATCACGCCGTCGCCAATCACATACATGTCCAACTATGACCCCACAAAATCGTGCGTGTACATCCGTTATCTCGACGCGAACCATCTCTATGGTGGGCCATATCACAACCACTTCCAACTGGAGGATTTCACTGGATCACCGGAGAACAGTTCGTCGAGGAAATGCAACGGGGTATAGTCGGGATGATGGAGAATCCAATGGCTATTTCGTCGAAGTCGATCTTGGGTATCCATACCATCTCCACGAACTTCACAACGATTATCCGTTCTGTCGTGAAAGTGTACTCGCAGACAGCCAATGGTTAAGCGAACAACAACAACAACTCAAAACGATGTTCGGTATCGGAGACGCCAAGGTGAAAAACTCGTTCCTAACCTGCGTAACAAAAAGAATTATATTCTGTATCATCAAGAGTTACTGCAGACGATCTAGCACGGACTCTTTATTGAAAAAGATCATCGGGCATTCAGGTTTAAACAATCGCCGTAGTTGAAAAGCTACATCGACTTTAACACGACACAACACACACTCGCCACGGCGGCGTTCGACAAAGACTTCTTCAAACTCATGAACAATAGCGTGTTCAGAAAAGTCACGAAGAACAAACAAAACCGAAAAAACATTGAGGTCGTCAATGACATTGAACGACGAGATAAACTGGTCGCCGATGATGCCTTTGTCAGAATGAAAATCTTCGACTAAGAACTGGTCGCGACCGAATCCAGAAAAACCAGTCTCAAACTGGACAAACCCGTCTACCTCGGCGCGGCCGTCATCAATCTTTCCAAAGTTCTCATGTACAAATTCCACTACGACTTCATAAAAAATAAATACGGAGACAAAGCCACGCTGATCATGACCTATACCGACTCGTTCGTGTACGAAATTCACGCCGATGACGTCTACATGGACATGCTCGAACATAAACACATTTTCGATCTCAGATGGCATACACACACTAGCGTATGGACACTACAGCATCAAACACTGAACCAGAACCCCCTTTCACATACACACTTTTATCTGCTTGGACGACACTGAGCCAAACCTTTGATTCCCTCAAAACGGCCAAAATAAGTGAGCCAGAACCCCGTTTGATCTGCACTGATCCCATCAACACTTAGCCAAAAACCCCTTTCATCTGCATTGATACCCAAAGAAATGGCCAAAAGAGTGAGCCAGAACCCCATTTGATCTGCATTGATACTCGAAAAAACACTCAAAAAGCGAGCCAGATCACTTTCATCATTTAAACAATTTTCGAAAATCACTCTTTGATCCTCTTAAAAACGACCACAATAGTGAGCCAGAAGCCCCTTTACCTATACTACTGGTAGATAATTTTTATATATGTACCGATAAATAAACACACAGATGAATGAATTAAATAATTATTAATTTGAACATAATTACTTTCATTAATTGATCAATAAATTAAATTTTATTCACTGTGCCGATGTATGTCAAATTTGTAAATGCAATGAAGACTTAAAAGTTACAAAGGAATTTGACTATCAAGGACTTCGCTTATATCTATGACCCTTTCTCTCATGTTTAATCTAATTGATATATTCAGTTAGTAATAAGAAAGGTAATAATAAAGGTTATTATTCACTTCTTTATTTAGCAAAAACAGTATGAAATAAAAATGTTACTTCTTTCAACTGATTATATTACAAAATCCTACCAATAAGCCGACATTTCAAAGATTTTTTTTTCTCGAAAACGTTATATTATATCAGTAAGAAATTTTAATATTTTCACGAAGAAAAAGAAATGTAATCATAATACTTGTGTATATATATATATATATATATATATATATATATATATATATATATATATATATATATATATATATATATATATATATATATATATATATATATATATATATTCTAGTATGTAATTTCATATTAGGAAAGTAAACAATGAAACTATGAAATGTATCAAGTGGATCATTTTTCAGTTAGTTGGACATTTTAGTCCCTTTTCCTTTTTCAGATGATTTGGAAAATTTCAGAATTTCTCTGCAAGCTAAAATTGGACAACAATGAAATTTCTTGCTCCGTTTAAATTAAATGAACTGTAATTATTTAATTTTTCTGCACGATAATTTTTCAGAAATTTTGGACCTCACTTTTGTGACACAAATATCTTAATTAATGTCCTTTTTGGTTTACTTACATTGTGATGTAGCTTGTAATTTTACGAATTTTCATATTTATATCTGATTTTTGTAAATAATTTTTTTAAGCTTTTTTGTTCGGAATTTCTTTCTTAATATTTGTTCCAAAGGCTTTGTACAAACATTTTTTTATATATACTGAGGGGTTAGTCTTGAGTGGTTACCTATCCAATTACCCGTGAGGAATATTTCGAATTTCATTCCTACTTTGTCTTTTGTCTACAATTCCAGGTTATGGAAACCATTAGGAATTAAAATGGTCCTCGTTCATTCTTGTTGTTCTTCAGTTCATTAGAAATGTTGTAATAACCAACAACAAAGTCTTATATCTGTCTTGAAATTAATAGTTTGCCGTCTGTAATATCAATGGATTGGCAAAACAGATTTAATTATCAAGTTGTGCTTTTATCGTAATGTAGCTTTCCATTTATCTTCAATAAATTAAAATAGCCTAGATTTATAATTGTTTAATACCTTGTACTTACTTTGTTACCTCCATTATCAAAATGACTTCTGATTTCTTTAAGCATCTTCTTCAATTTATGTCTCTCCTCTAAAAAGGTGAATTTCAGCTTTCATTGTCTTCACTGTCTATGTTGCTTGTTTTCTTTCCCATTGCATTCTTTATATCCATGTACTTGTTTTCTTTCCAAATGCATTCTTTATATCCATGTATTTGCTATCATCATCACCACCACCACCACCACAACCAATATTCCTCTTCCTTCCCACTGGAATAGAAGGTCTTCACTACAGCTCTCCACTTGTTACGATATTGGGCTATCTGTTTTGCCATCCTCCAGGACATACGGATGGTCTTAAGTTCGATGTCAAGAGTTCTTCGTCAAGTGATGGCTGGTCTTCCTCTTCTGCGGTTGCTTTGATGTTCCAATCCTGGTCATGGCTAGCAATGTTGGGCTGGTTTCTCTGCAGTGTATGTCCAATCCATCTTCACTTGTATTCCTTAATGGTGTCGGATATGGGTTTCTTTTGTGTCACCAGCCATAACGTCTGGTTGGGGATTCGGTCTGGCCATCGATGCACATGATCTGTCGGAGACAAGTATGGATGAAGACATGTAGCCTTTAAAATCAGCTCTACGGGAAAAGCAGAACGCATATTCACGTTCCTTTTAACGTGATTGCAACCAATGAAATTCCCGTTTACAACTATCATTGGATTTTGTGATATTTCAGTTGCTTGGACTTTCTGTTTGTTTTAAAATTGGCATGCTTAGACATTTCGGCAAACTTTAACACAGTAGTCAAACCGACCCAGTGTTCCTGCATGTTCCTGAGTGTGCTCACCCTAACAATTGATCAACTACTAAAAAATTGTTCTCAATTGTTCCTGATCTCAGAACACATATATAGTGCATCAACGCTTGTCATGTTTAGCCATCTTTGTTCTTGTCAACTAAAACCTCAGAGGTGGTGTGGTGGGTTCTCAATACATGAACGAGGGTCTTGACAGTTCTTGAACAAGGTTTTTTTTTTTTTGCGTAATGGTGAGAAGATCCACAAAAACAGTGTACTTAGATCAAGAGCCTTGTTCTCGTATCTTGTCCAATGACACCCCTCGAGGTGATCTTTGAACAAAACCTTAAAATAGGGTCCTGGTTGATCGAGTGGTTTAAGACGCTAGCCTTTGCAGATTACTCACACAACTCTGCGTGGGTTTGAGTCTCAGCTTGATCAAAGCAGGCGTGTGAGAAGCCACGTTTTTCATCCATCAGTTATACTGGTTGGCATGTACAGCATATTGTGTACTGAAAAACGGCACTAAACCCCACACAACCAAACATTGAACAAACAGTGTAACTGCACTTGTGTTACGCCATCTTTGTTGTTGTCTAATCCAGCAGATGTGGTACGAGTTTCCAACCCGAGAATGATGTGTTTGTTGGTTCTCAGACTATGTTCTTGACATCAGGGCGAGAAGAACCACATGAACATTGTTCCCATGTCAAGAACCTTGTTCTCGTGTCTTGCCCAAGGACACCCAATGTCACTAAAGAACTTCAAAATGGGACAGAACATACTGTGGGATATCGATAGGTACACGAACAAGTCTCCCTGTACAAAGAAAGTGATCTTTGAAGTTATATTGAAAATGTTATGGCTTGCCAATGAACATGGGCAGTTGATCATGAAACTTTTATATCACTTAATATCAAAATACGTTTGCAAGTCTTTTCACTGCAAAAACAGTAACACGTGCAAAGTTTGCATTTAATTAATTTTAGTTTGAAATTAACATTAATTAAATTAAATTAGTTTCTTCTCTGCCAATTTTAACTTGAGCTTCCAAATAGGAACAACCAAAAGAGAGCAAACGATTGTCTTGACTTTCATAACTCTGGTACTGTATGGGAGATACGGCGGATAATGCAGTGAAGGTCAAAGTCTGCTGTGAATTGTCACTGACTGAAAAGTCAAATGTCACCTCATGTTAAAAAACATGGTTCTTTGTCACGATGGTGAACTAATGTAGCGATAGGTATAAGCTGAGTTGAGTGTGTATTTTTGAGTCTCGAAGTAACATGGAATACATGACATGTTTCATCGATGTAATCTCAACAAGTCAATGAAATAATCACTTCTATTTAGTGCATAACTGCCTGGATTCTTGAATATTTAGTTTCAGCAGAAGCCTGGCATCAAACAAACTGGTTGCACAGGTGACCTAAAATATATTGTGAATTACTTACAGTGTGAATAAAGTGGAGTCCAAGTTTGAAGTCATTAGATGAAACATTAATGATATTGGAGTTCAAGTCCAGACAACAATGACAAAGAGAATACAACCCACTTTTCAAATCAGGGGGGTATAAGAATGTGGATACTTGACTGTGCACATGCTTGTGCACTGACAGAGGGACAAATCAATTGACAGAAAGATGCTACCTATTTTTATATCCCTGGATGCTTGGTTTAGACAAGCTTGTGCATGGACAGATGATCAGACAGAAAGATGCTACTCATTTGTATGTCCCTGGAGGACTCACGGTACTAATTCAATTCCCATAGTAAATCTATGGAAACACCATCATATTAAAAATTCAATAACTTGAAATTTCTGAGTGCCCATGATCAAACCTATATTTATCAGTATAGATGAAACCTGGATGTCAGCTTCTGTGTAGAGGAAAGGATATGAGTCACGGCATTTTCTGGACCTGCATGTGTTTGAAACATGTGCTTTCAATACCGCACCAAAGAGTCAGGTGCTAATTTTAGTAATGAGTGTTCCAAACTCAAGACTGTTAAAGGACTGGAATTCCATCAATAAAACAATGTCTCTATTTTTTTTCACTTACAACTAGGATAAGCTCTCAAAAGATTCTTTTTCCTAAAACATAACTTACATTATTAACCAATCCTGGCCAGCCAAACCCATATATACTCATTTAATGTTCACCCATTTCCAGGCTGGTTCCCATTTTTCCATACCATTAGTACCGTGTGTCCTATAGTATATCAACCCTTGATTTTCTTGACAACCCTAGGATTAGTAGTTCAATACATAAGTAAGCAATGTGCATAGTTCTGCTTGTCAAAGATTACATTAATGAATATTAAATTATATTGCAAGTTCATTTTCACCCAAAGAGCAATGGTGCATTTCAGGCAACATTTAAATATTTGAGCTTTATTTAAGAAAATCAGAAAAAATATTAAAATGAAGCTGTCTAATAAGAGCCATCTTTTTTAACATCACCATTTATCTCTCTTCACTTTAATACTGAAATATATTACCAGCCTTGTCATATTATGTAATTAAGGGGTTAAAGGTCAAGGTGACCATCTATATGTACATGTATTATTACAGAAAACGATATTTAAATGACAAAAAGTACCTAAAATTCCTCTCAGAAGACATATAATTTAAAACTAAAGTAAGGTAGACTAAGTCCATTAAAATGCAAAATATGAAGTTTCAAAACATTCACTGAAAGAAAATTAGTGGGATGCAAAGTCATGAGAGGTCATCCCCATTAAGCATGGTGGAAGAGACCTAAGTGATCATATCTGATGCATTATGTTTCAAAACACAACTAGGAAATATCATATTGCTTACTATAATTACTCTAAAGATTGTAAATTGTATAAATTTTATATATGTATTGCTTAGATATGAACCAAAGTGCAAAACACTCCACCTAACATAGTCAAATCTACACCCTGTTCCCCCTCCCCCCTTCTTGGCAACAGTTGATATATCTGAATATGTGTTTAATATCCCACTGAAAGTCACTTTATGGTTTACAAAAGGTATAACTTTTGCTTGTTATCCACAAATAGACCAATGTAATATGATTGCAATTAGAACAATGTTAATTGCACCTGCATATGTGGAGTCACTGTATTGCTGTAGCTGTCTATAGGACTCACGGTACTAATTCAGTTCCCATAGCAAACCTATGCAAACACCATGATATTAAAAATTCAATAACTTAAAATTTCTGAGTGCCCATGATCAAACCTATATTTATCAGTATAGATGAAACCTGGATGTCAGCTTCTGTATAGAGGAAAGGATATGAGCCACGGCATTTTCTGGACCTGCATGTGTTTGAAACATGTGCTTTCAATTCCGCACCAAAGAGTCAGGTGCTAATTTTAGTAATGAGTGTTCCAAACTCAAGACTGTTAAAGGACTGGAATTCCATCAATAAAACAATGTCTCTATTTTTTTCACTTACAACTAGGATAAGCTCTCAAAAGATTCCTTTTCCTAAAACATAACTGACATTATTAACCAATCCTGGCCAGCCAAACCCATATATACTCTATTTAATGTTCACCCATTTCCAGGTGGTTCCCATTTTTCCATACCATTAGTACCGTGTGTTCTGGATGCTTGAGTGTTGACAAGCTTTTGCATGGACAGACGATCAGACAGAAAGATGCTACTCATTTCTATGTCCCTGGTGGGGCACAATAAAATTAAAAACTCTTTAGTCATTACAGTAAGTTTATTAAACATGATTTTTTTTATAACTTTCATGATTTTGCAACAAATAACAATTAGAGAATCACAACATAACAATGGTATTTGAAAGGCAGACCTTTAAAATGTTACATCAAAAATACAGAAAAAGTCTTCAACTTTCTGTTGAACTACTATCAACATAACAACAGTATTTCCTGCCATGTACTCATGAGCTACACTTGAAATATTGACAACGAATGCTTTCACTTGAAACATTTCAATTACTTTCAACATGGCTAGATCTGTCAACAGCTACACTTGTCTTGCAAAGACTGACACATGATGTTTGCTGGGACACAGTCTGAAAGTTAAAATCTTCCAAAGCCAAGAGGTTAATGTTGGCAGAGTGACTGAAAGTAGATTACTTTCTCTGGATGGAATGCAAGCCCATCACAGGTTTATGACACAGCCACTGTTGGTATAAATTTCCAACTTGATTATCAAGAACAGTGAAGGTGAAGATACCACATTTAAACAAGTAGGTTAGACTTGGATAAACATAAGTCCAGACCTGTTGATCAAAACAATAAACTGACTAATCTAATGCTTCTTCTGGATTGTCTTGCCTAAGGCAGAGAGCAAGAACTAGATCACATGGCAAACATTGGCAACCTGACACTCTCCAGCTACCATGTCAAACACCAGGCAGCACTCTCTCCCAGCTGGCAAAGCATAAATGACCTCTTGTGCTCACCAAATAGGAGAGGGTATTGCTTGAATCTCCTTTTATATTTCCAATGAAGGGGAATATGAGAATTTACAAGGCATATTAGCAAAAGAAACTACCATATACACGCTACTCCTCCCAATGTGGCAGCATCTGTGATGGAAATATGGCTTTATTAAAAGGGATGGTGATAAAAATTTATGATTTATTTCTAAAATGGACATATCCCAATTATAGTAGTACACATTAAGTCCAGGTTTGTTTTCTGATGTTCTATTTCTGGATTAGCAACTTCAACTGTTTTATAATAATATAATACACAGTTACTTGCCCTGAAAACTGCACCTATTTTCCTAACTGGAAGTGTTTCAATAGCAGCTACTGTGTGTTCTATTGGATACAATCTTCAGTAAAAATCTGCAAGTTATTTAACTATACTTATACTACTTACTTACCTATACTTTGCTTATGTTCCAACATCTTTCCAAATCAGGATATTCTTTTTAAAGATTATTTTATCTTCAAAGTGTTTGATAATAGCCCCACCCCACCTTTGTATTGTTATTTTGCTATGCAGGCATATTTTGGAATTTATGTTTTATAAATTACAAACATTTTAGCATGCTTGGCAGTTTAAAGTCCTGTTTTATAGTTGTGACACTCAATAACTTGGCAGGGATGGGGTGGTACCTTATCATAAGGGGACCACTGTGACCCATGACACATATGAAGTCGGACTCCATTTGTTATTTTAACGAAAACAGAATATGATTGAATTCCTTATTATAAATACATAGTTTCTACTTATTAGCTTAATAGTTACACTATTAAATCGAAGATCAAGTTACATCATTTTTATTACCTTATGACTTACCTCAATCTGCACTGTCTACTATTGTTGGCCATAGATGTCCTTTGCTTATGGTGTAGCATAACTACTACCTTTCCTTCACTGTTATTATAAAGCATATATTAAACAAGTGTCCCAAGAGGGCCTGAGATTGTTCACCCGGTTGAGGTCTGCCTCAGAGCCAAATACAACAACTTTTGACCAAGAAATCTGGGTCAGTAGGATGTTTTCTGTTGAAATTTCTTCTAATGCTGTTGTTTGCACATGTTATGAAAACAGTCATTTCAAGATTTTTCAAGTTTCCGCATCTTCATTCGTATTTGATAGCACATCAGCTAATTATTTGAACATTGAGGGGCCCCTATGCCATGAAGCTCAGTGTCAAAGTTGGTCAAATTCTATTTAGTGTTTCTCTTGATAAAGCCGTAAAATTATTTTTCTACTTTAAGATTTATATAAATAATGCTGATTCAGCAACAGATATGGCCACCAGTACTAAAATATGTTGTTTTGCCATCAAATATGTCTGCTGTTGTTAAAGTTCCTATTAAAAGAAAGCTTTCAAATCTGATCAATTTCTCCTGAACAGTTTCTGAGAAATCTTTTTTAATTTTTTTTTTCTTTTTTCTTCTTCATAATGGCAGTCATGCTTGGATTGTCATCATTTGTACAAACTTTAAACCCCTAAATGCCTGTATGATGTCAGATTGGTCCAATTCTTTCTAGGATTTTTGTACCTGTTGTACAAATTCTGAAGCCCTCTATGCCAGGATGTTTTCTGTCAAATTTGGTCAAATTTTGCTCAGCAGTTTTGGAGGTCTTTTAAAGTTTGGTTCTAATTTTGGTAATTTCCAGAATTTGCATCTTTTGAACAAACATGAAAGGTGATGTCAGTATACATTCTATCAAGCTGGTCAAATTCTGTTCAGAAGTATTGAAGAGGTAGTAGTGTCATGGTGTTTCTGTTTAGTAATGGTGCCATTTTTTATTGTGGATCAACATATTAGTATAAACTTCAAAGGTTTTCAGGGCAAGGATGCTTTATTTACAATTTGGTCACACTCATTTGAGAAGAAACCGTTCAAAGATTTTTCTGTTTTTAGATGCATTGCCCATAATGGTCTTTCAGGGCAACCATATTTGATGGTGGATTAACTGAAATGTCTTCATGCCAGGGTGATTTCTATCAAGTTTAGTCAAATTCTAACCAGTGGTTTTGGTGAAGTACTCATTTAAAGAATTTTGTTCTATTTTTTGTACTTGTGGACATATTTGATATTTGATTCACATCATTTAATAAAAATCTGGATGATCTTCATGCCAGGATGCCTTGTGTCAAATATGATCAAAATTCAGTTTTGGAGAAGTTATTATATGGTTTTACTATTTTAAACATAATGGCTATATTTGATAGTGGATGGGCAAAATTTTTACATAATTCTAAGATCTTCATCACAGGTTGCTTTCTGTCAAGTTTGGTCAAATCTGTTCAGTGGTTTTGAAGAACTTGTTCAAAAGTTTTTCTATTTTCAGTAATGTTGGGAATATGTAATGGCAGATCAGCATCATTGGTACAAAATCTGAAACCCTTCATCCCAGGATGCTCTCGGCCAAATCTGGTCAATGACTGGTCCAGTGGATTTTCAGAGAAAGTTTAAAATAGCAAAGCTGTGTTGACAGACACACGATGGTTGCAAGGCCATACCCTAAGCTGACTAGGCCTCATGGTTAGTTGAGCTAAAAAAAACCAACTGAATAGAAGCTTAAACAATGTAATACATATCAGTTGTTGTACAACTATGTAAGGCACATCAAATAATTATGATACCATGAAATGACCTCTCATAGAACTCATGCAAATCCAGTTTCAGAACAGTCAAATAAAACCTAAACTTAATGGACTCAGGTACATAAGAAATCTAATAGCATTCCATCCAATATGTACATTATCCAAACATTCATGTTTCTTTGGGAAAAATGTAATCATTTTATGTTTGCTTCTGCAAGAAATTTCACAAGGGAAAGGCACTAGAACTTGGACCTCATATTTTGTGTTTAACCTGACAGGCACATACTAATCGTGGTGTTACACCATAGATTAGAGATGTTATATAGACCACCATAGATTAGGGATGTTATGCAGACCACCATAGATTAGGGATGTTATATAGACCACCATAGTTTAGGGATGTTATATAGACCACCATAGATTAGGGATGTTATATAGACCACCATAGATTAGGAATGTTATATAGACCACCATAGTTTAGGGATGTTATATAGACCACCATAGTTTAGGGATGTTATATAGACCACCATAGATTAGGGATGTTATGCAGACCACCATAGATTAGGGATGTTATATAGACCACCATAGTTTAGGGATGTTATATAGACCACCATAGATTAGGGATGTTATATAGACCACCATAGATTAGGAATGTTATATAGACCACCATAGTTTAGGGATGTTATATAGACCACCATAGTTTAGGGATGTTATATAGACCACCATAGATTAGGGATGTTATATAGACCACCATAGTTTAGGGATGTTATATATTCCTCTGTCCCATTAAGTGGACCGTGATCACATAATCACTGCTAGCCACAGGTGACCTATATACAAATATTAACTGAGTTCATGATTATTTGAGAACTTGTGCTGTTAGAAGACTATCAACAATCAACAATAGCTGAGGTTCCCTTAGATCTCTGAGTCCTTTGCTGTTTTAATGATTGTGGGGATATGAGGGCAAGGGTCAAATACATAGACATTTTCAGCTGAGTTGCCAGATATGGCACTTGAAGCTAATAAATAATTATAAATAAATTTTAAGGGTCCCCCCCATTATTTTAGTAGTTCAGAGCATATGAAAGTGCAACATGTTCAGCACCGTATGGTTTTCAGGCTTTATTTTCAAATATTGTAGATTCATTTACCAAATGCAGCCACTTCTGCCTTTGTAAATCCAATCAAGCCAGTGACCTCTCACAATTATCGTAAAGCTCTTTAGAATTAGCAAAATAAATGGTTGTAATATAGATTGAATACTTTTTGGGTTAAAATCAATTCATTAATATGAAATGTCTGTTTCAAGTGCTAGATTTCTCAGATCTGTAAACTTGTCTGAAACCGTCCATGTCTTCGACTTTAGCCCCAAGACATTGTCAATAGAAAAACAAGAGCCTTGAAAAGCTAAGGAAATCTCAGCTGCAGCGAGCATAGTATTGGAGACATAAAAGCCAAGTTGAATGTGCTGGCTGATAATTCTCAATATATTATCAATGGCCTTGACTCATGGAGCAAATTTCATAAAAGGAAATAACATATAGAATATACACATAATTCAGTCTGATGTTATAAGTTGTATAAAGTGACTATCAATGTTTCCATTGCTCTGGAAAAACTTAGAAAAGAAATAAAAAAATTAATATCAAGGTTCAATTGCCATCTAAAATTGTAATACCTTAGATGACTGGGATCTTTAGCTACTTGACTGTTCTGTCTCTACTTTAAAGTTCAATCCACATATTTGATAAATATGACAATATACAGTGATTTAATTTCTGTGAGTAAGGATTTGATGAATTAATAAAACTGGATTGTAAATCAGTGTCATACTTGAAGATGAGACAAAATACAGATTGTTTCAGTGCCAGTAAGATTTACCTCCCTTAGAAATGGATATCCTCCATCTATAGGGCAAACTTCTTATAACATTGTAATGAACAATAATATTAATTGGTCACAAATTAAACAACAGGGCTGTAGATGTACACAATATCTTCCATATATCTTTGATTACATTATTTAAACCATCATGCAATTAATTTTTCTTAAAAGAAACAAGATTTGTGTCTGTATTTGAAATATTTAAAAATTGTGAAAAAAGCTGAAACTGCAATAAAACTTAGTGAGGTCATCAACATTTTGAGTTTTAAGAATAGAATCAGTAACATGAATATTTTAACTGCCATGTGTACATTATTTTCTTGATAAAAATCTGTTTGGAACCATAATGGCAGACATTGCTGTTCTGGAAAGTACAGTTTTATTAGATTGTCTCTTTTTGTAAACCATTGGGCAGATATATTCAGAAAAATATACAATTCGTAAGACAGCAAAGACTAGACATTACATTATTAAGATTTAGCTTTAAAATGCAATTACGTTGGTCATAAATATACAGGACAATGCTGTGTTGTGGAATTCTATGAGATGCTGTAAGGTCAAGGTTGTATTCTGAGTTTACTAATTTTTGTGAAAATACAAAGAAAAAAAACAAAACAACAAAACAGCAAAGCAAATATTATTTAACCAATGTTATACCAAGTACATATACAAATAATAAAATCTTACATTTGCAATCCTATCGATGGAGTGTTGTAATGAAGCTATAAAGTAAGTGGTTACATTAAGAAAACCCCTCTTTCTAAAAATAGATGCACTTGCATGTTGGCTGCATCGATTCGGTTGAAAAAAAGGTTTAGTTCCTTCATATACTGACTTTAATTCTTCAGTGTGTTGTCTATGAACAGTCATGGTAAAGTTTTATCAGCAACCAAGAAATTAAGACGAACAGTATGATCTAAAAGACATGTGCATTTTCTGTCATGTACATGGTACAGGGGTTGTTTAAAACAAGTTTAAAAATCTTTTTAAGTGCCATTTTATAATGAACTTTCAGAAACTAAAAAGAAAAAATTCTTGATTAAGGGTAGTTGATTAAGCATTTTTACTAACTTGCAATTACAATACTGTAATCTAGCAACTCAGTTAAAATTCATTACAATGTATAGCTTCAATCTGTTGTTCTCTTTTTAAGTCATATTGCCAAAATATACTGAATATGAATATAATAGTTTTTAAACATGCACCAAATGTGTTTATAATATAGACAGAACTCTGACAATTTTCTACTTGAAAATAAAGTTTTGCTTAAAACCAATGTTAAATGCAAATATGCATACTGGGAAATAGATGGCATAATTCAAATAAGAGAATGAAAACAACACACTCA